>CM033472.1:186502071-186622071 GCA_019447015.1 Hymenochirus boettgeri
AGGATTCTTTCTTTGAAATATCGACTTTCACTGGAACATATGCTTCATATCTTAAAATTTAAGTGACTGCATAATTGGATCCTTTAAATTATGAATGGGTTTCCCTTTGCTTTAGGTAAAAGAAACAAGGTTAGGAAGATAGATCAGAAATGCTGCTGCCAGTTCTTTTTATATTCTGTATGTTTTTCTCAGCAGAACAGCTTGCAATGCCATGGCTGAAACAAAGCAGTAAGACTAGCAAAGCTTTGTTATATATAGTTTATGTCCTGCTTTATTTAGTCCACTGGCTCCAAGTCAATATTTACGTCAGGCTGCTAGAATGCCTTTGTCTGGTGTATATGCTAAAATATGGTGTGTATATAGGATTGTAATCTTAAATACCGAATCCAAATAACTATACATGGTCGGGAATGAAAATGGATTACAATTAATTATACAATAGGCAAAGCAAATTATCCCCATTTAAATCTGGGTACACACAGTACAGGTCTTTAGCAGATCACAGACAGAATCTGACATTTTTTCAGCACACAGGTGCAGGATTGGTACTAGTTTAATTGGCGCTGTGTATACCCAGATATATTGAGATTTTCGCAATGTTTTCCAGCAAATTACATTTGGGAGGTGTTTGTACACATTTATTTGCATGTACTATATGAATGGTTAGGGTGATCATTGCTATGTAGGGTGATATTAAAATATCTAATGTGGGTGATCTAAGTGTTTCAATATTCAGGTTCAATTGTATTTTAAATAACTGTTCATTCTCCTGTGACTGCAGAACTAAAGAGGAGAGAGAAATAAAACTAAAGTGTATTTATTCACCGGCCATCTATCTAAAAGTACAGCTTCTATCTTGGTATCTTTAAGTGCATCTGACAGCAGTTAAAACCACATCAGATGTAAACAGGATCTCTCATCCTTAAGCCTGTAACTGGCTGTCACTTCCCAAACCAATCGCAATAATAACTCCTGGATCATTGCAAATGTGGCTAAACCTACTTTGGACAAAGTCAATCTGCCATTTGTTGGCTTGGAAAGAAATCACTTGCACAGTTTGATGAATTGCTTGCAGTGCCCTTCAGCTATCCTTAATCTCTCTTTTTCTTCAGCTTCCTCCATTCCTTTCCTTACAGCCTCTTTCCCTTTTCCCTAGACTTCAGGTAATAAGAAATGGCACTGACCATTCTTATCCTTATGATTACCTTTCTGAAGCATGAACTTGGTATAAAATCACACATCAGAAAATGCACTATAATTATTTTGCAATGCCATCAGCACAGATCAATCAAGAAAATGCCCAGTAGTGGAATGCTCCTTGCAGCCATGGCTGTAGCCAGCCGTGTCCCTGCTGACTGACAGCTTTGGTAATTAAGTGATTGTAGAGACCTCTCCAACTGTTCTAACAACCTTGTCAGGGCCTGTCTGTGGACAGAACAAGCAGAAATCAATGTGCTTTCTGCTCCCTGAGCATTTCTGATCATGCACTCAGTCAAAGGAAACGCAACCTAAGAAATAAAAAGGCAAACCGGGAGCACTAAATGCTTGAATTAATTTGGGAGGCAAAAGTTAACTTTCAAGAATGAGAAAAGTATTCAAAAGGGAAAAGGAGATCAACTAGAGCATGACAAGTTGTAAGCAATGCTCCTGATAATGTGCAAACAGGCGATTTGCTGTTTCTTGTCACATGTCAACAAAACAATGATAGGCTCATTTCCTTTTCCACTTGCCTCAGATGTTCCACGTTGCTGCGGGGAAGTAAATCAATGTAAATGAAAATGTCGGAGTAGCCTGGGTTAGAATCAGAAAGACAAGAGTACAAAATATATTGAAGGAAGAACCAAGGCCTCAATCTAGAAACGTGGATAGATCCCTTGTATTCTCAAAGTTTCATATTTGAAGAGACCTGCTCCTCCTTAAATGATGACAGGTCTAGAGAGCTGATGTCAACAATGTCTTGTCTCCATTTTTTTCCCTGTTGACTAGGTGGGATCTAGTTCTTTTGGAAGAAATACAAGGCAGCAAACCCAGGTAAACAATTGCTGCTATATTATTTATTTTTCTGATAGTGTTATTTTAGAGCTTTAGTTCTTCTTTAATACTTTATATTTCAGAGATATTAAAGTAATATATTTTCACAATATTTATTTCTGTTGTAATCTCAGTTTGAGTGGGTTCAAAACATTTATACACATAATAAACTTTTGCATAAAAGGCTTTATCGTGTCCTGTCTTTTTGCTTTGTATGCTGCTATTGGCATTGAAGAATGAAAAGAAATAACACCTGAAAAAATGGGATTCCACACACAGTTGTGAAAGGGCATGTCCACCCCCAAAACTAGAATGTAACCCACTACTGGCCCCACTGTGTAGTGTAGCAAAATCCTTACCTTCCATCCAAAATGGTTCTCCTGTAATTGCCTCCAAAGTCCAAAAAAGTGACCACCAGGAGCCTGGCAGAGTCCATATAGGCCTCCTGTGTCTCCTCCGGGAGAATTTTGCCATGCGCACTGCAGCCCTCCCTCTCCTTCCCTCTCCCTTCCGTTTCTCTCTCCCTCCCCCTAGCTCAAATCCCCTTTTCTGTAGTGTAGGGCTCCTTCCCCCAACCCCAACCACCATAGTTATTTGAATCAAAACTCCCCTGATCAGAGGGCAGGGACTGAACTGAGGAGAGAGGCAAGTAAGTAATGATCGGGGGAGTTTTGTGACAAATAACTATTCAGACCACTTTTCTGAACTGTTTGAACCGGTTATCTATTGCCTTTTGATATCCTTATATGCTGTCCTTGTGTGCTGCACACATTCTTATTAGAGATGGGATCCGGCACGAACCCGGATCCGACACAGAACCCCTCGGTTCCGAAATCCGAAAGATCTGTCCAAATCTGGATGGATTCTCCGGATTTCAGGACTTTCGGGACTTTTTCGAAAATATCTTTGAACGTTCGAAAATCCTTGAAAATACGACCAAGACCATTTTAGAGTTTCCAATTGTATTTTCGAAAATCGAATCGTATTATTTTGCTGTTCCTTAATCATTTATATACTTTTATTCATGTTAGCTAACCTTCTCTGGACTCGTATTCGCAACGCTATCTTTTTCTTTAACAAAGGCTTTTTCTAGCATTAATAGTGTCAATTGTATTTTTGAAAATCGAATGTTCAAGGCTATTTTCGAATAAAAGATCGAAAATTGCCTTGAACATTCGAAAATCTTCGAAAATGCGATAGGAAACTCGAAAGTGGTCGTATTTTCAAGGATTTTCGAAAATAGCTCAGTACATTCAAAATCTTCGAAAATTTATTCCGTTTTCGGATCTTTGGATCTTCGGCCATCTCTAATTCTTAGTATTATTTTGCTGTTCTTTAATCATTAATATACTTTTATTCATGTTAGCTAACCTTCTCTGGACTTTCGTATTCGCAACGCTATCTTTTTCTTTAACAAAGGCTTTTTCTAGCATTAATAGTGTCTTTATTACATATTTATTAAAGGGCAACTGTGGTCTCTGAAAATGTTAGGGTAAAATAAAAGCCTTTCCTTTAAAATGAGTCCTGGATCACATCTCTGGCTGTAGCCCGTGAGAAATTATATTTCAGTGAATGTTCAGATTTCCTGCTTACAGGTGGTGGAGTGACATCACCTGACCCTCCCCTCTGCCCCAGGGAAGAAACATGCTCAGTAAGTTAAGTAAAGTGGGGAAAACATGAAGTACCTGCACAGATAAAAAAAAATACGTTAATACAAAGCTAGCGGTTATTTGCGAGCTTTTGAACGACTTTAAAGACACAATTGAAAAGGTGTTAATTTTCGTGCAAAAAAACGGAACACAATTTATTGCATCGCTTGCGCTGTTCAAAACGTAAAAAAATTGCGACATGGCACAGACAGCGCAAAACCTTCTCTAACACCTCAGTATGTTAGTTAGTGTGAATTTAGCACTTATTTCCCTTTTAGCACGGGATATTGCATCTCCCTGCTAGTGCAGTAAAAGGCACAGGTAACTGTTGGAATTACATAAGTGTGAATGATGGTTCAACTGCTAGTTGAAGATATTGAAACATAAGTATCTCTAAGTAGATAAAAGGTTGTGTTAAAGGCTCCACTACATTGAATTGTCTTGTTCATTCATCTTGTGAACCAGTTGTACTCAAAAGTGGGATCTTCATTTGAGTGTAAAAATACTGCAGAGCCTTTTTCCTGACTTACTCATGCAGAGCCTTAAGGTTCATACACACGTGCGATGTCTAGGAACGAACATTTCAGCTAATAATCGTGTATTGGCCCTTTATCGGCTGAAACGGACGTTCATTCAGAGATCCGCCAGGTTGGTCGGGCAACGATCCCCAACAGAACGTCCGTTTTGGCAGATAAAGGGCCCATTCATGGGCCGATTATTGGCTAAAACGTTCATTCCTACACATCGTACGTCGCGGGTCGTGACCTGCGATTGCACGTGTGTTACTCCTGACTTACTCCTGCAGAGCCTTACTCTTGACTTACTCATACAGAGCCTTACTCCTGACTTACTCCTGCAGAGCCTTACTCCTGACTTACTTGTGCAGAGCCTTACTCCTGACTTACTCCTGCAGAGCCTTACTTCTGACTTACTCCTGCAGAGCCTTACTCCTGACTTACTCCTGCAGAGCCTTACTCCTGACTTACTCCTGCAGAGCCTTACTCTTGACTTACTTGTGCAGAGCCTTACTCCTGACTTACTCCTGCAGAGCCTTACTCCTGACATACTCTTGCAGAGCCTTACTCCTGACTTAGTCCTGCTGATCCTTACTCCTGACTTACTCCTGCAGAGCCTTACTCCTGACTTACTCCTGCAGAGCTTTACTCTTAACTTACTCCTGCATAGCCTTACTCCCGACTTTCTCCTGCAGAGCCTTACTTCTGACTGAATCGTGCAGAGCCTTACTCCTGCCTTAATCCTGCAGTCCTTACGCTGCAGATCCTTACTCTCCTGACGTACTCCTGCATAGCTTACCTCCGACTACACTCCTGCCGAGCCTTACTCTGACTTACCCTGCTAGCTTACTCGCCCTCCCTACTTTCTCCTGCAGAGCCTTACTTCTGGACTGACTCATGCAAGCCTTACTTCTGACTTACTTCTTGTCAAGCTTACTTCCTGACTTACCCCTGCAGAGCCTTACTTTCTACTTCTCATACAAGGCCTGCTTCTGCAGACCATTTTTCCTACCTACTCAGGCAGAAGCCTTACTCTTTGACTTAACTCCTGTAGAAGCCTTACCTCTCTGACTTACTCCTGCCAGAACCTTACTTCTAACTTACTCATACATAGGCCTTTATCCTGACTTCTTCCTGCATAGGCCCTTTCTCCTGACTTAACACACGACAGAGTCCCCATACGTTCGACTATTACTCCTGCAGAGTCTTACTCCTGACTTACATCCTGCAGAGCCTTACTCCTCTCGACTTAGACTCCGTTGGCAGGCTGTCCCTTCGTCTAGTCCGCTTTTTCTGCCACTTACTCCTAGATAGCGCCTTACTCCTGACAATACTCTCCTTCAAGAGCCTTACTCTTGACTTACTACCTGCATACCCTTTAACTCCCCGACTTTCTCCTGCAGAGACCTTACTTCTGACTGAATGACTCCCGGTCCCCCTTAACTTAACTTTTCTCCCTACCGTCTACTTTCACGTCTTATCCGTTCTCTTATTCTTCTTTGAGTTGAACGGGTGTTCTGTTCATCTCGTCGACCCTCAACTGCCTACCAACTCTTCCCTACCTTACACCATCACCCTTCTCCACTCCCCATCATGAACTCGCCCTTCCTTCTCTCCTTCTTTTCTGGGGGGGGTGGTCCCTGCCTGCTCCTCCGCGCGCTCGCTACTCTTCTCAACCCCACTATCACTTACATCTTGGCAGAGCCCCTTAACGTCCTGACTCCTGAGCTTACTCCGATACCTCGAGAGCCTTACTCTTAACTACCCATACAGAGCCCTACTTTCTGCAGAGCCATTTCCTACCTACTCATGCAGAGCCTACCTATTACTCCTGACTTTACTGGAGCCTCAACTCTGACTTACTTACTTACTCCACCTCCTGCAGAGGCCTTACCTGACTTACTCCTCGAGCTACTTTTACCCTGCAGAACCTTACTTCTAACTTACTCATACAGAGCCTTACTCCTGACTTACTTCTGCAGAGCCCTTTTCCTGACTTACACCGACAGAGCCATACTTCTGACTTACTCCTGCAGAGTCTTACTCTGACTTACTCCTGCAGAGCCTTACTCCTGACTATACTCCTGCAGAGCCTTTTTTCTGACTTACTCATATAGCGCCTTACTCCTGACTTACTCCTGCAGAGCATCACTCCTAACTTACTCCTGCAGAATCTTTTTTCTTACTTACTCATGCAGAACCTTACTCCTGACTTACTCCTGCATAGCATTACTCCTGCCTTACTCCTGCAGAGCCTTTTCCCTGACTATCTCATGCAGAGCCTTTCTCTTGACTTACTGCTACAGAGCCATACTTATGACTTTCTCCTACAGAGCCTTACTCCTGACTTACTCATGCAGAACCTTACTCCTGACTTACTCCTGCAGAGCCTTACTTCTAACTTACTCATACAGAGCCTACTTCTGCAGAGCCATTTTCCTAACCTACTCATGCAGAGCCTTACTCTTGACTTACTTCTGCAGAGCCCATTTCCTGACTTACTTCTGCAGAGCCCTTTTCCTGACTTACTCCTGCAGAGCCCTTTTCCTGACTTACACCTGCAGAGCCTTACTTCTGACTTACTCCTGCAGAGTCTTACTCCTGACTTACTCCTGCAGAGCCTTACTCCTGACTTACTCGTGCAGAGCCTTACTCCTGACTTACTCCTGCAGAGCATCACTCCTAACTTACTCCTGCAGAATCTTTTTTCTTACTTACTCATGCAGAACTTTACTCCTGACTTACTCCTGCATAGCATTACTCCTGCCTTACTCCTGCAGAGCCTTTTCCTGACGACATTCTGCAGAGCCTTTCTCTTGACTTAGTGCTGCAGAGCCATACTTATGACTTTCTCCTACAGAGCCTTACTCCTGACTTTCTCATGCAGAACCTTACTCCTGACTTACTCCTGACTTACTCCTGCAGAGCCTTTTTTTCAACTTAAAAAATGTCCACCCTTAAAAAATTTTTTTGATATATCATTCCCCCTTTCCCCCAGCCCCAACCACTATTTTTTTTATTTTAGAAAGTGCCCCAAACTTTACTTACCTCTCCTCTTTCCTTCGCCGCACTGCCAGGCCCTCTGCTTGCGAGAACATGCAAGCAGAGGGGCGGCGCCGGCAGTCGCGTCTGTGATTGGCTGAGTGGCAGCCAATCACGGACGCGGCTGCCGGGAGTTCAGTGCGGTGGAGGAAAGAGGGAAGGTAAGTAAAGTTTGGGGCACTTTCTAGAATAGCAAATATAGCGTTGGGGCTGGGGGGGACAGGGGGAATGATATACTTAAAGGGTTTTATGGTAGGGGGAGGGAATCCAATCGGGAGGGAGAGGGGAGGGGGAGGAGGGGGAGAGGGCTGCAGTACGCATGTCAAACTTCTCCCGGAGGCCAGGTAGAAGGCAGAGTCCTTATGGACTCTGCTATCCTCCTGTGGGCAGTTTTTGGACTTTGGGGGGGACTACAGGAGAACCATATGGAGCTGGGATGTGAGGTAAGGATTTTATTATACTACATGATGGGGCCATTACTGGCTGGGATTATAGTTTTGGGGGTGGACATGCCCTTTAATGCAGAATCTTACTACTGACATACTCCTGCAGAGCCTTGTTTCTGACTCTCTCCTGCAGTCTTACTCTTGACTTAATCGTGCAGAATTTTACTTCTAACTTACTTCTGCATTGCCTTACTCCTGACTTACTACTACAGAGCCTTATTCCTGGCTTACTCATGCAGAGCTTCACTCCGGTCTTACTTCTGCAGAGCCTTATTCCTGACTTATTCCTGCAGAGCCTTACTCCTGACTTACTCCTGCAGAGCCGTATTCCTGACATACTCCTGCAGAGCCATACTCCTCACTTACTCATGCAAAACCCTACTCCTGACTTACTCCTGCAAAGCCTTACTCCTGACTTACTCATTCAGAACCTTACTCCTGACCTACTCCTGCAGAGCTCTACTCCTGACTTACTTCTGCAGAGCCTTATTTCTGACTTACTCCTGCAGAGCCTTACTCCTGACTTACTCCAGCAGAGCCTTACTTCTAACTTATTCATGTAGAGCCTTACTCTTGACTTACTCCTGCAGAGCCTTACTTCTAACTCACTTCTGCAGAGCCTTACTTCTAACTTACTCATACAGAGCCTTACTCCTGACTTGCTTCAACAGAGCCCTTTTCCTGACTTACTATTGCAGAACCTTACTACTGACTTACTCCTGCAGAGCCTTACTCCTGACTTACTCATGCAGAGCTTTATTCCTACCTTACTCCTGCAGAGCCTTTTCCCTTACTATCTCATGCAGAGTCTTTCTCCTGACTTACTCATGCAAAACCTTACACCTGACTTACTCCTGCAGAGCTTTACTTCTGACTTTCTCCTACAGAGCATTACTCCTGGCTTACTCATGCAGAACCCTACTCCTGACTTACTAATGCAGAATCATACTACTGACGTACTCCTGCAGAGCCTTTTTTCTGACTTTTTCCTGCAGTCTTACTCTTGACTTACTCATGCAGAGTTTACTTCTGACTTACTTCTGCAGAGCCTTACTCCTGACTTACTCATGCAGAGCTTTACTCCTGACTTACTCCTGCAGAGCCTTATTCCTGGCTTTCTCATGCAGAGCTTTACTCCTGACTTACTCCTGCAGAGCCTTATTCCTGATTTACTCCTGCAGAGCCGGACTCCTGACTTTCTCCTACAGAGCCTTACTCCTGACTTACTCATGCAGAACCCTACTCCTGACTTACTAATGCAGAATCTTACTACTGACGTACTCCTGCAGAGCCTTATTCCTGGCTTTCTCATGCAGAGCTTTACTCCAGACTTACTCCTGCAGAGCCTTATTCCTGATTTACTCCTGCAGAGCCATACTCCTGACATACTCCTGCAGAGCTTTACTCCTGACTAACTCATGCAAAACCTTACTCCTTACTTACTCTTGCAGAGCCTTACTTCTGACTTTCTCCTACAGAGCCTTACTCCTGACATACTCCTGCAGAGCTTTACTCCTGACTAACTCATGCAAAACCTTACTCCTGACTTACTCATGTAGAGCCTTACTCCTGACTTACTCATGCAGAGCCTTACTCCTGACTTACTCCTGCAGAGCCTTACTTCTTACTTACTCCTGCAGAGCCTTACTCCTAACTTACTCCTGCAGAACCTTACTCCTGACTTACTCCTGCAGAGCCTTACTCCTAACTTACTCCTGTAGAGCCTTACTCCTGACTAACTCATGCAGAGCCTAACTTCTGACTTACTCCTGCAGAACCTTACTCCTGACTTACTCATGCAGAGCCTTACTCCTGACTTACTACTTCAGAACCTTACTCCTGACTTACTCATGCAGAGCATTACTCCTGACTTACTCCTGAATTACTCCCACAGAGACTTACATTCTGACTTTGGCTTCCTGTGTTGGGCTCATGTGCTTGTCTCCCAAAACAAATATGGGATGACCATATAGTTTTGTTTGCTTTGCTTCTTCCTGCTATTTTTTTGTATTCTGTGTTTCTGCTTGACTTTTTATGCAGTTGTATGTAAATAGGTTTTATAAAATAAAAGTGTAATAATGATTTAAATACAACCAATAGAGAATATTAACACAGACACACTGTTTCTGCTGTTGACTTTTTTCTAGCAATATAAATAGTTTAACATAAGTGCGATAAGGTTATAAATATAAAGAATAAAGCATATTAACAAACACTCAGGACAATGTAATTAAATTTCTTATAGTTAAAAGGTATGTCCACCCCAAAACTAAAATTTAACACACTACTGGCCCCACTGTGTAGTGTAGAAAAATCCTTACCTTACATCCCAGCTCCAAATGGTTCTCCTGTAATCTCCCTCCAATAAGTCAAAAAAAGTGACCACCAGGAGCCTGGCCGAGTCCATATATGACTCTGCCTCCTGTCTCTCCTCCGGGAGAAAAATGACATGCGCACTGCAGCCTCCCCCCCTCCCTCTCCCTCCCATTTCTCTCTCCTCCCCCTAGTGTAAATCCCCTTTTCTGTAGTGTAGGGCTCCCTCCCCTAATCCCAACTGCTATAGTTATTTGAAGCAAACTCCCCCGATCATTACTTACTCAAGAACGCGGCTGCCGGTCTGACCCCCTGCTTGCAGTTTCATGCAAGCAGAGGGCCGGGACTGAACGACGGAATAGAGAGGTAAGTAATGATCCGGGGAGTTTTGCTTCAAATTACTATAGCGTTTGGGGTTGGGGAGGGAGCCCTACACTACAGAAAAAGTTGTAAAAACGAGTGGACATGCCCTTTAAAAATAGTGCTAATTTTGCCCCAACCAATCAGGTGTTAGCTTTTAAATGGTAAACAACATTTGATTGGTTGGGGCAAAATAAGCACCACTTTTAAAGATAAGAACTTTTATTACATCTCCCTGAATGTTTTCTGGGCAGTGAGGTATTTATTTTGGTCAGAGAGGACAATTGGTTCCCAAAAGTGAAAGAGGCCATCTATCAAATTGTTGAAATCATTCCTACAGAGTTAAACTTACCTGCCAGCGCTCTACTTTCTCCTTCTGAACAGCAGATGGCACACTGCCTGACCTGCTCCTATCTTCTGTGCTTGTGTGCCTATAAGAAAGATAGGAGGCAGATCAGGATAGTGCGATGATCAGCTGTTTAGAAGTTGAGCTTCAGCAGGTACATTTATCCCTGATTTCTATTATTTACAGGGAGGTGGGAATAAGCAATACCCCTAACCTGTGAATTATAGATCCATATAGAACTCCAGTTAAGTGTTCCTTTAAAGATAAGATAAATAGCATTTTCTAAAGTTACATTTTTTTAAATTTGTTTAATAATTTAGGTGACTGAGCAAACTTGAGAGATTATTCACGAATATAAGATGTATTTACTAGGGATGTACAGTCTGCACCTCTCCAGATGTTTTTAAACTACATCTCCCAACATGGACTTATGGTGCACTAGCAGTCATTGAAGGGCTGCAGGTTTGACATCCCTGGTATAGACTAATGGTGGCCATACACATATCTATATTATCGGCCCGGTTCAATAATTAAATTATTATTTTCATCATGATTTTGTCTACGGACACCATGCGATACATGATTTGTAATATCACAATGCGTATGGCCACTATAATTGATAGAATTACAAGGTAATCACAACATTTACTGTGGTTTATAGTGGGTTTTTTTCTATCACACTTCCCTTTCTCTAGAAAACGTATAAATGTCCAATAGCAGAAATCTTGATTATTTACTGGCCTCAATAAATAACATTCAGTGACACTAAAAGGACAAACCATTCATGGAGAACCAGGCAATAGCTATGAATAGCACACTATTTATTATAATTGTTATAAAAATCACCATTTATTATAATTGTTATTATAACCACTTATAACTTATTTAAATGATTTTAAGAATTAGCACTCAGTACCTAACATGAGATTGATTGTTGTTTACTCCACCCAGTTGGTGGCCACTGTATTTAAACCAGCACTTTGATTGTTTTAATCATGCACCCGAGGAAGGGGGAAACCCTGAAACGTTGTGCTCCCAGAATGCCACAATAAAAGCACCTAAACCTATAGTATGTGTGTGCGTCTCCCCGCTACTTACTTTGAAATATCCAAAACACTGTTCTGTTGTTAACAGTCTCGGGAAACAGCACCACACCAGTTACCAATATAGGAAGGCGAGGAGACATCTAACAACAATAATTACCTTTCCCTTTTCCTTATCAAACCCTCTGCCCCTATATTTTACCAAATAAAATACATTTAGGAAACAAAGAGCATGTTGCTTTGAAATCGAATCTACAGAAATCTAAAGAAAGCAGTAGACAATTTATTGAACCACAATTCCCATCACCCTCAGAAATGTATTAAGGCATAGCAGTTAACAGTAGTTAGAACGATGTGACTTTGGCATCCCTGTCCTAGAATATATTACAGTAGGCAACCGAGATTTCCAATGTAGCCCCCATCTGTTGTTGAGATACAAATCCCTTCAGCCTTCAGCTGCCTGGGGATGCTGGGAGTTGTAGACAACCGTGGTTTGGACGTCCCTTTTCTAAACAGAATAGTGGCGCTGATGACTTTTTAATTGTTTAACAGAAGATGCAGTCTAACCGCAAACAGATCAGTGACAAAGTAACATCAATCACATCTACATGAAGTCAACAGGGGGTCTCATTCTGCCAAGAGATTCTTCTGCTGTTACCCTCCTTATAGGTTATGTCAAATCCAATGCAGGCACCATCTGGTCCAAGGCCATCTTCTTTCCAACTCTCATTACAAGCACATGACAGACAGTAGTGGAAGGGAAGTTCTTATTAAAAGAAATACAACAGACAATAAGAGAACAGTCTTACGTGTTTGTAAGAGAAAAAAGCATGGAGGACAGGGATGCTCCCAAATAATTAATCATTTCACATTACACTTGGATCAATGCTAAACTGACTGGTCTACTGGAGTTTAATAATCCTTACTGGGTATTTTAAATTAAAGTGGATTACTGCAAAAACAAAACAACTTTTTAATGCCAGGAAAGGGCTGGCCTTAAAGTCCCGCATTGATGAAACTCCATTTTGGAATGCTATGTGAATGTAGCATCGGGGGAGCGATTGCATTGGGGAGCCATTAGCGCCACTCTGTACAACGTATATGTAAATCAAAAACTGTAAACAAGCCTCAAATAGTGCAATCCGCAAAACTTTTATTCAATGTGTAGCAACATGTTTAGGAGTTAGGTGCTCCTTTATCAAGGTAGCTGTAGCTTGAAATGAGCATGTAATTTCGAAAAACATGTTGCTACAGATTGAATAAAAGTTTTGCGGATTGCACTATATGAGGCTCGTCTACAATTTTTTATTTACGTATATGATGACCACAAGGGACGAGGTGGAATAGACAAACCCATAAAGGAAAGAAAAAAGGAGTGAATAACAGCATTTTGCTTCCCTTTGTACATCGCCCTGTAAGGCTCAGTATTTTTGTGCTAACCGTTGCTACTGTGAATCTATAGTTTCATACAGCAGTGTATTATTCGTTTACCTGTTTATCTTAAAGAGGGGTCAAAAGTAACAGTTGACAGTGTGAACTATTGTTCTAAGATGCATTTAAAGGCACTATGTCAATTTAAGATAAAGCGATCAATCCCTTAGTCATCAACTATAGATAAAACATTTTTGATCCCAAAAACTCATTCAATTAGAATTTAAGAATGAATTCCTGATTTTGCTGCTTGGATTAATTCAGAACTCTATGTACTGCTAATCACAGATTCATA
The DNA here is from genome assembly GCA_019447015.1 of Hymenochirus boettgeri. Classification (NCBI taxonomy): domain Eukaryota; kingdom Metazoa; phylum Chordata; class Amphibia; order Anura; family Pipidae; genus Hymenochirus; species Hymenochirus boettgeri. The sequence continues at coordinate 186,515,543 of CM033472.1, forward strand.
TTCTGTTTGCAGGAATCAAACAAACCTTGTTTTTTGCAGCATGCAATGGTGTTATAAATATCATTCACACATTTCTTAAGCAAAATATGAGCCCTGTCATAATTTAGCAAAATATGGTAAAACATCAAAAATTCCAACAAATTTAGCTTGTTTTATTCAATTTAGTTGTTTCCCCTTATGTTTCATCCCCTCCTCTATACTGTGAGCTCTTTTGGCAGGGCCCTCCTTCCTATTGTACCACAGTAATGCTGTAACTTACCACACTGAATGCTGCTGGACCAGCACTTACATTATTTGCACTTTTTATTGCTTGCACTACCCTTGTATGTAACATGTATGTTTTCCTTATGTATATTGATGCAACTGTAAAGCGCTACGGAAGATGTTGGTGCTATATAAAGCTACAATTATAATTTAGTTCAGATTTCATATTCATATATTGAGGTATTATAAACTATTGAATAAGAAGTAGGTAGGGAGGCACACTCAGGTAAGGATTAATAACAAATGTATTCCTCACACCTGAGGAAGGGGGTTGGACCCCCCGAAACGTTGTGTGTATAACTGCATGTTGAGCATTTATAAATGAACATTTGTTATTAATCCTTACCTGAGTGTGCCTCCCTACCTACTTCTTATTGGATAAACACTTACCTGATATGGCACAGGCTTCAGGGAGTGCACCTCAAAATCAACCTGTTTGGAATCCACAATATTGCTGAAAATTGGACATATTATAAACTATTGCCCTTTTTACACTTTATTTATTTTAGGATGTTACATGGAAATTATACTTGCACGAACACCACAGCTGCCCCTAGGTTCCTCGGTTCCCAGGATGAGGACCTAAAACACCAGGTCCCAACCTGTGGGTCTTGCCTTAACCCCCTGAACCACTGTGATGAATTTGCTCTTGTGGTATTGATCTGGCCCCTCTCAAAACAACTCCAGTACTGGCCTCTGAGAATAGGTGCTTTTTGTAGAGCATGTCTTACTATTAAACAAGTCCTGAATTAAGATGGGGTGGCTCCAGACTGGGACCAAAGCACAACATCAGCTCAGTAATACAGGAGAAAACCCAGAAGTGAGCACCAAGCAATTAACATCCTCACACTGGGTAGTTTTAATGGGTGAGGGGAAGTTGGGGCTGGGGGGTGGTGGAGGTGTTGCAGAGTATAAGTAAATAATAACTCTTAAAGGGAAAAACTATTTGATAAAAAAAAAAAAATCCATGCAGTGCATTTTATTTAGTATACATGTTTATTTAATAAACAGATGAACATTGCACAACATGATGACAATACGAAATAGTTAGTGTCTCAATCTCACAAAAACACTTACAAACAAGCCTAGGATATCTCTTGATGTTGTCAATCAAAAGTTATAGGCTTGTAAAGTTTTACTTCCTAGTCTTAGAGTTATCTCATTCTTTTCAAACAAGCCTATCATGATGTATCTAGCTTCTCTGGATCTTAAGCTAAAGGCTTGTAAAATATTATTTTTGACTAAAGATGGCTGAGGTCTGTTAAATGTCTATATTACTCGTATAGATAAAATAAATCTCAAAAATTAAGGAGAACTGAAGATTAAGGAGCATTAATGTTTTCTGGAATTGGGATCTATGTAAAGAGCTGCCTGTACATTGAAAAAGATAGGGACTCCTAATAAAAACAAATGCAGCATACCTTAATTGGAATTCATTTTGTTTAATTTCAAATAGTTTCCAATCAGTGCAGCCCGACTAAATACATTTATTAAGTGTGACCCTATAGGAGCAGATGATGTGGCAACATAGGTAAGTTAATAAACAACATAATTGACTGCACATTTTTTGCTTTGGCACATTGCATGAGTGATATGAGAGGGAGGAGTTAACATTTCAGCTTTGGTTTCTCTTTAACATGTGTTGGCATTGAACAGGCAAAGACTCAATGGCTCAAGCAGACAAACTTTGTCCTCACAGCTTGTCCATCTGTAGCTGTATTTTTCATTGTAAATCTCTTGATTGGTAGTTCCTTTGGATTTTTTTGTTGTTGCAGTTTATCATTCACAGAAAGGTATGTATGAAATGTAGAAGGTCAGATCTTTCAAATGTCAGAATGTAGTTTTTAATAGAAATTTAAGTGTGTGAATATTGAGTGCACTCAGAAAACAATGATAGCAGACAAAACAATCTATTTATTATTTATTGACTCTTACAGTGTCCAATATAGGCCATGTATAGGTGCTTTGTCACCCAAAACAGCTGTGCAATCGGGGGTTGTTGATGATCCGCCAGGTCCGTTAGCCCAAAACTTATGTTCCTACACACTGTGGGTCACGGCCCATCCCCACAATCGCATGTGTGTATGAGGCTTTAAACAACAATGCAAGAAAGCTCTGTTTTCTGTGTGCTGTTTTTAAACCTTTTAAAACATTAAGATAGTCAGAGAGAGCTGAAGTTAGAACTATCAGCTGGCATTAAATACTTACTTCTGAACAGCCAATGGTAAGTTGCTAGCTTTTAAGCAGTTCACAAATTCCATCATAATAAGTGAGTGAGAGTGAGGTTAAGGGCATCAGCATTTTTTTGCCTCCAGGCTACTGTGAAATAAATCAGGTCTTTTATAGATCTACAAAATAGATATTTTACCAGCACTCGCCTTTTCTTGGGTCTCCAGGTGCACGCTCATACATTCACTATCTGTATTCCATATAAACCCCCTTAGAGCAGCACTCTTAAAACATATACTTTTCTATGTTTTAAGAGTTTCAAATCACCTTGATCCTTTGTTAGCTTGACAAAGGATCAAGGTGATCCAAAACGTTGCAGTATTTCCTGTTCTGAAAAAGTGAGCAGAGATTGTAATGGACTTTTAAAGAAATGAAATAAAAGTATATGTTTTAAGACTGCTGCTCTTCTGTGACTTTTATAGATATCTACTGGTCTGCTTCAAGCATAGTGGCATAACTAGGAATCACTGGGCTCCTCCCTGCTTTATCTAAAGTGGTTTTCTGGGGGAGGCTATATATGTCATAAGGAACATGAGACTATAACATACTCCATGGTCTTACATTAATCAGAATCATTGAATAATGCCTGGTATCATTAATTAATGCCTTTTAGCGTTAAATAGTATCCAGTAGTGTTAAACAACAACCATCCATTAGTGTTAAATAATGACTGGTAATGTTAAATACTGCTGTGGTCGGAATATAACTTGTAGTAACATAAAATACCCAAAATTAATTTCTGTACCATGGCTTTATAAATACAAGAAACAGGTGCAGCTACTCACTTAGTTTTCTCTTTCCTTAATGGGCCTCGTTTACTCCACCTCGTCCCCTGTGGTCATCACATGTATAAAATTGAAGAATTGTAGGCGAGCCTCAAATAGGGCAAAAATTTATTGTATAACTATAGCAACATGTTTCGGAGTATGTGCTCCTTTATCAAGCTTGATAAAGGAGCACGTACTCTGAAACATGTTGCTATAGTTATACAATAAATTAAGCATTTTGCCCTATGTGAGGCTCGCCTACAATTCTTCAATTTTATACATGTGATGACCACAGGGGACGATTTTAATTATAAATATGTCTCATGTTTTATGTTACATTGTAGGGCAAACCTTCAATTAAAGTACAACTCCGCCCTCATAATGACAGGTTTTACAGAATTGCCTGTTTAAAGATTTGATATTCCTGGATGTTTATTGTGTATGCCAACAGCTTAATTTGTTTCATGCCCCTTCAGCAACTTAGTGAGTTGGTTATGAGCTTGAGCATGCTCAGAGGAGGCAGATAGGGGATAAGTATTCAGTCAGTGGCCATGATGTCAACTGTCACATTCCTGATTGACATTTGCTTCCTCAAAGAACCAGAAAGAAGAACCTGGGGCAACAGGACATTGTGCAGCATTTCATGTTAGTTTTAAAACTTTCAGCTTTCTAACTATTGCAGTATTGGGGTTTGGGGGGCATTTACCCATATTTTTTTATCATTGGTAGGACTTTTTCACCTTTACTCTTATTGAATCAGGTGCACATCATTGTTTCCAATAATTGGAAAAAAAGTGTTGCCTGTATGAAATAAAAAACACATGCCAGGCTAACACAATGTGGGGTAGGCACACTGTGTGTGCTGCAATCCATTTTTGGAGTGTGATCTCCATTTTTTGCAGATCACATGCACTCCGATAACAGAATATTTGCAAAAAAACCCCATTGAATTTGCACATTTCACGCTTGTTATCGTGCATTGTAGTGTGGCCACAACCTTACTCTTTCTGTATCCTCCTCTTGGAGAGATATCCTTTCTATTTGCACATCTTTCTAATTAAATGCTCTTTGTTCTGCGAAAAAATCCACCCCATACACAGCATCAATATTTTGATATATTTTTGGCCCATTCGATTCAGCAAATTTGATCCAATGGGCCAAAATATTTACGTCAGTTTTACATTTTTTCAATCTACAATATTGACCATTTTATCGGAAAAAGATCGGGCAAGGCGGAAAATTTTTCATTGACCCCCTCTTTCAGTCCCTGGCTTCCACTGATTCAATCTACGTAAGATTACAAAGGCAAGGTGGGAAATTTTGATTGGTTCTTTGGATCAAATTTTTTAGGGAAAAAATCAGCCTGTGTATGGCTAGCCTTATACTGAACGCATAGTTCTGTGAACTCTCTTGATAATGGCTATAATCACTCTTTGGAAATTGCTCTTGCCTGGTCTTTTTCAATTTAGGCCTAATTAATCTCAACATGTCCCTGTGACTAGCCTCATATGATATCACAAATTTCCCAGTTAATTCACTATTGCTGTACAGATGGTAAATTAGAAAAAAATGAGAAAAGGACACAGTTGCAGAGTATTAAAGGAGAACTACAGTGCATAAAAATTTTTTTACAAAAATATTTAAAATGAAAAGTACCCGGGGTAGAGTGGAAGGATTGGTAATTCCTACCTTCCAAAATAATTTCTGTGAGGAGCGTCAGCAATGAGAAAAATGCTTCTGCCAGACTTCCTCAGTGCTTCATCTCTATCTTTAATAAAGGAAGGTCCAGGACACTAACCAGGCAGGTGAAAACTGTACATGGTGGTACTCATCAATGAAATTATATTGGGTTAAGAATGATCAATCCTACCTCCCTGTTTCAGGTACTTTTCATTTTTAAAAAGTAAATTTTTTGTCCTTTAAAATAAATACTATCATAGGAAAGGACAGTGAATAGATATCAGGCACATTTTACATTTTAAATTCTTATAATTTTTTATTTGACAAATTCAATAAAACGTTTCTCTAATAGGATTATGTGGTATGAAAATATCACACTAGGAAGGTATGCTCAACACTTTTAAAATAAATAATTACCCAAAGTCACCTGGAAAAGTACAGATCTAACAAACCTGGAGGCAGTTAAAGGACAATATAAAAAAAAAACATCACCCCCATTACATGTCCACACTTCCAACAGCTGAAATCACTGACTCACATTTACAACCGTGCTGCCCTTCTTTAGATATCACACAGCAAAGTTGAATTCTAAAAGCCTGCCTCCTAGACAGCCCAGGGCCATGGTTAACATAACACTTGTCATTGGCTGGTGGGAATGTCTGTTACAACCTTTCTCATCCTCCTCTGCCAGTTAAACAAACTTGAAATGTCCTGTTGCTAGTATACAGCCTACATAATCACGCTGATAAAGGGTGGGTGGAGAAGTGTTTTTTCGCATGCTAGCTTTGAGTGACAGTTAGAGGCAGACAGAATCGTTACACCCCCTTCACAGCATGGCTAATTGAAGGCAGAGAGAGGCTTGAAATCAGGTAAAAAAAATGTATGGGGAGAGCTGCATACCTTTAGTCTTTTTAATGCAACTGAGGCAATACAGTTATCCTTTAATAATTTTGGTTGTACGGCATTTACATAAATAGGTTATTTTATATTCCATGCATATTTGAATTGAATTATATTTGCAAAATGTCTGTTTTCTTTTGTAGGTTAAACATTTTATTTACCATTTTATTTTAACTTTGTCCACACACATAATTTACAGAATTTCTCTATATTAGGGGTCAATTAAAATATTAGGGGACATTTAAAAGCAGTTTTCTTTTTCAGTTTTTAACCAAAGCTATTCTACACACACCTGATAACATTAAGGAAGTTTTTTTTATTATTATTATAAAGGGTTTATTAAAAATACCCCATAGTTAGCCATTAAGAATGATTAAACAAAGCACAAGCCCATCACTCCTCATCCTCACATCGACCATTAGTTCAGTTAATAACTTGATATGCTAACTGTAACATTCAATTTGTTCCAGTTACCACCCCAATGTAATAACAGAATTGATTAGTGTTCAATAGCTCTTTTAATTAGTTGCTTTCTAATTATCATTTTAAATGAGCTTCTCTATAGGAAATTTGGGTTCAACGTGGCTTTGATTTTTCCAATACTAAAAGACAACGTTAGGGAGTTAGCAGATACATAAATAATGACATGGTAAGAGGTTAATTGATTGGTACTGGGTATTATGTTATTGGGAAAATATCTTTTCTTCTAAAGGATAGGGATATGATTATACTGGATGCTTCATTACCCTTCTTGTATCACAGCTTGGTTCAATTCATATTTTAATTATATAGGGATAGATGTGTCAAACAGAAATCCCCTTTTTATTATGTAGAAAATATCAAAGTGCATCTAGAATCGACCCTTGATAAAATGCAAGAGCGTCTTCAAAACCTGTTTCCTATGTAGAGCAGGTAGGATCTTATTCAAGATTGAGATAATATGTAGAACTGGTAAACATAAAAGGTCAGAGACAGCAGAGGTTGAAAGAGACTGATGCAAAGATGAGATGGGGGTAAGCTTCTAAGGAAGGAAATCTGAAATTAACGTTAAAGTAATGCATATAGTAAAGTAAAAAAACGTTAACACTTTTTTGAGGGGGGAAAGGGATGTTTTAGGATTAAGATAGAGATACAGAAAAAAATACAGCATTGAGCTAAAAATGAGTTTAAAAGGTAGCCTTCATTCTTTTAAAGATGAAACTTTATCTTCTTATCAACTGTTTTGCTCAGGTTTGAATAGTGAAGTGCAATATTAATTTACCTGACTTTTACAATTAAGCTTAACCTTTTTCCCAATGTACAGACATGACCTTACAACACTGCAGTGGAATAGAACTATCTTTGGTTGATTATTTATATATAAAGTGGCTTTGTGGGTGGAAGAACAATTACGACATAAAGCAAGATTCACAAACTCTAGACAATGTATGCTTGTGAAGGTTCTCATTCATCCAGGTCATGGTATATCTGTTGTATTCAATTAGATCAACTGGACTTGAAATGTAGTTCTTGAAGACGTTTCGCTAGTCATCCGACTGGCTTTCTCAATTCAGAATGACTTGTACAAGAATCTGTGGCAATTATGTACCCTGGAAAATCCCAATTAGCATATCACAGCCAGGTGTTAAGGGTGTGATTGGATAGTGGCTAAGAGGTGTTATAGGAACGCCCAGGACTCAGCCGTGTACCTGCATCTTAAGGATAAAGGACATACCTTTGAAGATTGTAATGTTAACATATTGGCGAAGGAACGTGACTGGTTCAAGAGAGGTGTTAAGGAGGCCATTTATGTGAAAATAAAGAAACCAAGCCTAAATAGAGGTGGGGGGGTTCGACACCAACTGTCTGCCATGTACAATGCTGTTTTAACACCTTACTCTGGGCGTTCCTATAACACCTCTTAGCCACTATCCAATCTCACCCTTAACACCTGGCTGTGATATGCTAATTGGGATTTTCCAGGGTACATAATTGCCACAGATTCTTGTACAAGTCATTCTGAATTGAGAAAGCCAGTCGGATGACTAGCGAAACGTCTTCAAGAACTACATTTCAAGTCCAGTTGATCTAATTGAATACAACAGATATATCTAGACAATGTATATAAACAAACCTTTGACTTTATAATAATATTTTACTGTAGCTGGAATGGTGACAGAATTTTGACAGTTGGAATGCTGTATGCAGGCTTGACAGTTAGTTTATGGGAAAAAAGTCAGGTTGGATGGAAGTGGGAGTGGTTAAAAGAGGGAGGGGGGATACTGCTCCAAAACAAAATGTGTGCTGGATTGAAGTCATGCAGCAACACATGCAAATCAGAGTAAGTGCTACTAACATGTTTTCAATTATAGATTAAGATAAAGGCAAAGTTCAAGCTCCTCAAATAACAAAACAAAAAACTTATTGTAAAAGTTGGACACCATGCAGTATAATGATCTCCTGTGTGCTGTTCTCCAAGTATTACTCTGATACAGCTGCATGGTGGATATTAAATTGTTTTCAGGGGCATTGTGCCAGTGTTTAACTTTATGACCACAATAATTACCACTCATGAAGAAATAAAATAAGATAATATGTTTAAAATACTAATGATTAATTGTCCCTTACAGTTTCAGCATGCGATATAAATGTTAAATCTAAGCCAGCAAATTGGGTATTGGCGCACTCCGGAAAAAGAATACACACAGCGTATCGATATTTATTCACAAATTACGATAAGCTTTATAGAATATCGATACACCGTGTGTAGCCTTTATCTGGAGTGCGCTAATACCCATTTTGCTGGCTGGCATTGAATGTGTGATTTACATGGAGAGACAGGTGGGGGGTGGCAACACCTGGACCACCAAACCAATATGGTGAGCAAACAGTTTCCTTGTGCCTCTATCGTTACACTTAATGAACACTCTTTGAAATTATAGGCCAGGAACTTTATGCTGGAAAGGTTTTAGAGGATCTGGGGCAATGCACCCATATCACCTACATGTCTAAGTAAGTGTAATTACACAAACTTATGGATTGTATATAGGATATACAAATACAAGTCTTATCCAAATTACAGGCCCTAATTGTCTATTTATTTTTGTATTGCATGCAATAGAATTGTTACCCTTCTTTCCCACATACATTTAGTTAGGCCAAATTAATATTTATATTATTATAGTTTTTTTTTTTTTTTAAACAACCAAGTTTAAAGGCGTTCAGGGGTCACATAATAATCCAGACTTACCACTAGGGTGCGCTTCTCTGGGGTTCAGGAACTGTGCAGCTTTGACAACACTAAGGGAATATTTCAAAGACTATGCATTCTTGGTTAGAATAGCTGATTACCTTTCCCATCTTGCCTTGCTTCTGCTCATTGCTTTTCCACTGCGGTCCATGATTGTAGAGGAAGAAGCAGCTCTCTGGCCCCTGATAGAGCCCAAATCCTTCTAAATAAAACTAAAAGTCAAGGTCTCAAAATCCTATGGGAGCAGATGTGATTACTGTTCAGCAACCTGTCACCTTTTGCTTTAAGGTGCTATTATTTATTTATTTTCTTTTTATGTTTTCAGTTTTCACTAAAGTGCAATCAGTGGCACACACGGTGTTCTGATTGCACAGATATTTTGGGGGCGATTCTAATCTTCCCCCCATTTGAGGATAATCTGGACATCTGCATGAAATCAGCAATATTTCTCTAAAGAGAAAAACCTCATAAATAAATCTGACAAATTGGATTTGCCTGAACACTCACAATCAGTTGTATGTATTTTAGGGGAAAACAAATCCCAAATAAGGGTGTGAATTTCACACCCTGAGACTGAAAATGAACATTTCTGCAAAAATCACCATGAGCGCAAAACATTACCTATAAAATTGTGCTGTGAGTCTACATGAGTCTATGGATTTATTCTGTAAAGGGGTTAATCTTGGCTACACAAGGATAGGAGCACATGGATCTCAGTGAATACACTTCTACATAATTAAAAGGAATTTATAACACTGGAGGAACAAGATATCTGCCCTAAATGTTCCCAAACATAAAATGGACTTGTATAAAGAATATTAATCACACACTAGTTTATTTGTATACATGATGTGCAATGGAGATTTTAGGTTTTGTCATGGAAAATATTTAATATATTTTGTATACAAACAATCAAGCCTTGCACTAGAAACAGATGTATTGTGATAATTAAATTGTAAACAAAAATAGCTGGATGTCATACATGACAATACATGTGAAAAAGGGGGTTCATTTCATTTACCCAACAAAACGAAGAAGAACACACATTGACATAGAAAAAGATTCAGTGCTAGAACATTACTATTGACCAGTCAAGTAAAGGCTTTCACAGCTATGGAAGGGATCAGTAAATTGACCACAGCAGAGTAAATGCTAAAGAGAATTGTATGTATATGGAATTTTAGATGTAAATAGTGCAAAAGTTGCCCTGTACCATGTCTTATTCATACACTACCAGAATAAGCCATTGTCTATGAATCTATCTGCATGTCTGTCTGTCTATCCATATATCTATTTATCTTTCTGTATATCTATCCATCTGTCTCTTACAGAATGTGCACATTTCTATATTCAGATATTTTAAACAAATGCTTGTATAAGATTTTGATGATAAAAGCTGAAAGTAGACATTAACATAATCTTATTATGCTAAATTAGTATTATATAGATTAACTATTAGAATTCCCAAATCATTCTTTTAGAATCAGTCTTCCATTCAGTTTATCGTTTGTTTAGAATTTCTAGTAACTTTAATCCTTATATTTACTGGATTGTCTAGGGCAGTTGGTTTTAACATGTGCATTTCAACATTGTCTCAGCTGTTCTGTCTCATTTCAATGAAAACGAGTCTATTACCCATGACTATTTTATTTCATCCTTTTAGATCAGTTACAATGTGCAATACCGTTACTGTGTATAAAATATATTTCATTTGTTTCTGTACTGTTTTATGATTTTATGTTTTATTTTTTATTTTGCATTGTTTGGTATACACTCTATACACAATTGCACTGTGTTCTATTTATTATTAATCAGCTTAGAGAAAACTACAACACTTTTAACACCCTCAGAGTGATGCAAAAACAAATGCAATTGTCCCTTTCATGATCCTACTGCAATAAGTTCATTACACCTCATATTACATTCCCATTCTGTCTTTGTGTGTGTTTAAGACCTTGAATTTGTTGCAGGAAAAATAAAAAAAGTCCTATAATTTTGGTCTTCAATTTTATTGCATTGTTTATGCCCCCGAGACTTGCAATTTTTCCGATTCCCATGCAGCTGCCGCAAATCTTGTCTTGTCATGCTAACCCCCTGTACATCATTGCAAATCAGGTTAGAGTGTATTTATTTATCTGCTGCTACTATTGTATCACCCTGTTAGATGTATTATTAGGACATATGGTGAAATACATACAAATGCCTAGTTTCTTGTTTGCACATTTCTTTCATGCTGCAAACAGGCTTCTTGCTGATCATTTAAGGCGATGAACATGGAGGAATTTTAATACAACTTTAAGGTGCAGTGTTTTTTTGTGCCCTTACCTAAAGAATTGGGAGCAATGAAAATCTGATTGTACTCTATTTGTAACCACAATATACACAATAGAAAAATTATACACCTGGACAATGCAAGATCAATCTGAGTACATTAGAGACAGGTATAAATATTTTGTTTTTAGTGTACCATAACTTGAACTCCAACCATCTTCTCCTATCCTATAGAATAAATTCTCCTCTTCCAATTTACATTCTGGAAACCCTATGATCCATTGTGTATAAAAATGCACTTCTGTGTGTTCCTCCTTAAGAATGGTTTTAACAGCATTGCTAAATTCTGTAAAAATATAGCTTTCCATTGCACTCACTTTTTTTTACCACTAGCGCCACCTTGTGGCCTCAAAAATGAATGCTGTCTGTACCTTCATTTTATAACCAGTTCCTAAATAAACAAGCTGTGTAATATAAGCAACTGCAGGTTGCAAGGTAGAATTTAAATTAAGCACAATATAGTATATATACTGGAATTGGGGACTAAAGTAAATTAATTACATTTTTGGGCTATTTCATTTAGGGCTAAAAATGCTAAAAACCTTGTTTGGGAGACAATCATTTTATTATTATTTTTGGGCGCCTGCAACAATGTGTAGCTGTCAGTTAATTTAGTATATAATGTACATAAAGATGTGTATTTGTGTATATATAATAATAATATGATATAATATTTATATTTATATAGGAATTTAAAATTAATAAAATTACTATACATTTAAATTCAAGGTTTTGGCAAAATACAAGTTACTTACATATATTATTCATATGAATTATATATCAATATATCATAATTAGGATATATATGAATATATATATATATATATATATATGTGAATATAGATGTATATTCATTCATTAATAGCAGAATGTGTAAAGGTCTCAGAATATTAGTAACTAATTCCATTATTTACACTCTAGAGAGTCTAGAGTTGTAATCTGGGAAAGTAGCATTACAACAGGACCCACGTGTATTCCAGACTGTGCTGTAAATTAACAATCAGGGAGATTCAATAAAATTTCTTATCATTAAAAATGGTGCTATTTTTCACTTATTTTGCCCCAGATGTAAGCTTTCAAATGATAAATAAGATCTGATTGATTGGGGCAAAATTAGCACCATTTTAAACGATGAGAACTTTTATTGAATCTCCTCAAATGTCTTTTATATTCTGATACAACTTTCTGTACTAGCAAAATCTCCATAAATGGAACCTAGTTTTTGGGGAGGGCAGGCAGCATGGCAGCTTTACCTCTTGAGCTGTTGGATGTCCTAGGTTTGCACCAGCAAATTGTAAAAGTAATGGATTTATCCATCCCCAGACAGGTCACCCAGATGGGTTATACAGTATGTACATAATGTAGATGGCGATTTAACAATGTTTAAAATTATGTACATTTTGTACATGGGGATCTAACAATGTTATCCAATGAAAATAGAAAGTCCTCTGCACTCTGTCCAAGTATGGGTGCTAAATCCTCTGAATCCAACCCTTGGTGGATCGTAGACATCCAAAGTAAACAAAATTGAGGGTCGCACTCCAATAAACAACTCTACTTTATTTGTGACCACACATCATATCACACAATGTTTCGGGGGAATAGCGGGGGCATGTTATTCCCCCCGAAACGTTATGTGATATGATGTATAACAAATAAAGTAGAATTGTTATACAGTATGTTATACAGTATGTTATCTATGATCAAATAATGTTATATAATATGGACATCATGTACATGGGGATCTAATAATCTTATATAGTATGGACATCATATACATGGGGATCTAATAATGTTATACAGTATGTGCATCATGTACATGGGGATCTAATAATGTTATACAGTATGGATATCATATACATGGGGATCTAATAATGTTATACAGTATGGACATCATATACATGGGGATCTAATAATGTTATACAGTATGGATATCATATACATGGGGATCTAATAATGTTATACAGTATGGACATCATATACATGGGGATCTAATAATGTTATACAGTATGGATATCATATACATGGGGATCTAATAATGTTATACAGTATGGACATCATATACATGGGGATCTAATAATGTTATACAGTATGTGCATCATGTACATGGGGATCTAATAATGTTATACAGTATGGATATCATATACATGGGATCTAATAATGTTACAGTATGGACATCATATACATGGGGATCTAATAATGTTATACATATGTGCATCATGCACATGGGGATCTAATAATGTTATACAGTATGTTATATACATGGGGATCTAATAATGTTATACAGTATGTGCATCATGCACATGGGGATCTAATAATGTTATACAGTATATGGATATCATATACATGGGGATCTAATAATGTTTACAGTATGGACATCATATACATGGGGATCTAATAATGTTATACAGTATGTGCTCATGTACATGGGGATCTAATAATGTTATACAGTATGGATATCATATACATGGGGATCTAATAATGTATACAGTAGGACATCATATACATGGGGATCTAATAATGTTATACAGTATGTGCATCATGCACATGGGGATCTAATAATGTTATACAGTATGGATATCTATACATGGGGATCTAATAATGTTATACAGTATGGACATCATATACATGGGGATCTAATAATGTTATACAGTATGGATACATATACATGGGGATCTAATAATGTTATACAGTATGGACATCATAACATGGGGATCTAATAATGTTATACAGTATGTGCATCATGTACAGGGGATCTAATAATGTTAACAGTATGGATATCATATACATGGGGATCTAATAATGTATCAGTATGGACATCATATACATGGGGATCTAATAATGTTTACAGTATGTGCATCATGCACATGGGGATCTAATAATGTTATACAGTATGGATATCATATACATGGGGATCTAATAATGTTTATACAGTATGTGCATCATGTACATGGGGATCTAATAATGTTATACAGTATGGATATCAGTACATGGGGAACTAATAATGTTATACAGTATGGATATCATGTACATGGGGATCTAATACAGTATGGACATCATATCTGGGGATCTAATAATGTTATACAGTATGGATATCATGTACATGGGGATCTAATACAGTATGGACATCATATACATGGGGATCTAATAATATTATTGTTATACAGTATGGATATCAAGTACATGGGGATCTAATACTTTTATACAGTATGGATATCATTCATGGGGATCTAATAAGGTATTACATACAGTATGGACATCATGTACATGGGTATCTAATAATGTTATACAGTATGGATATCATGTACATGGGGATCTAATAATGGTATACAGTATGGACATCATGTACATGGGTATCTAATAATGTTATACGGTATGGATATCGTGTACATGGGGATCTAATAATGTTATACAGTAGAACATCATAACATGGGGATCTAATAATGTTATACAGTATGGACATCATATACATGGGGATCTAATAATGTTATACAGTAGGTTATCATGTACATGGGGATCTAATAATGTTATACAGTATGGACATCATATACATGGGGATCTAATAATGTTATACAGTATGGATATCATGTACATGGGAATCTAATAATGTTATACAGTATGGATATCATGTACATGGGATCTAATAATGTTATACAGTATGGACATCTATACATGGGGATCTAATAATGTTATACAGTATGGACATCATGTACATGGGGATATAATAATGTTATACAGTATGGACATCATGTACATGGGGATCTAATAATGTTATACAGTATGTGCATCATGTACATGGGGATCTAATAATGTAATACAGTATGGACATCATATACATGGGGATCTAATAATGTTATACAGTATGGATATCATGTACATGGGGATCTAATAATGTTATACAGTATGGATATCATGTACATGGGGATCTAATAATGTTATACAGTATGGATATCATGTACATGGGGATCTAATAATGTAATACAGTATGGACATCATATACATGGGGATCTAATAATGTTATACAGTATGGATATCATCTACATGGGGATCTAATAATGTTATACAGTATGGATATCATGTACATGGGGATCTAATAATGTTATACAGTATGGATATCATGTACATGAGGATCTAATAATGTTATACAGTATGGATATCATGTACATGGGGATCTAATAATGTTATACAGTATGTGCTCATGTACATGAGGATCTAATAATGTTATACAGTATGGACATCATGTACATGAGATCTAATTATGTATATACACTATGGATATCATGTACATGGGGATCTAATTATGTTATACAGTATGGATATCATGTACATGGGATCTAATTATGTTATACACTATGTATATCATGTACATGGGATCTAATTTGTTATACAGTATGGATATCATGTACATGGAGATCTAATTTGTTATACAGTATGGATATCATCTACATGGGGATATAATAATTTAATACAGTATGTGCATCATGTAGGTGGGTCCCCAGGCAGGTCAGTTACCCAGCTGGGTTATACAGTAGTGTGCATCATGTACACGCGGATCTACTACTGTCAGACGATTGAAGCCACCAACTTGGCTGAATAATTTATAACAACACCAGTTATCGATTGGGTAGATCCAGCTACACGTGCTCTGTGCTGTACTCTAATAATGTGCAATGTACCAGTACAAGGGGCGCGAGGTGAAGTCTAACCAGATTTATAGAGATAGAAGAGTAACCTAGATCTTTCTATTTGTATTCATGTTAATTGTAGAGAGATCGTTGCATTATCATTATTACTATGATTCTTAATACTACAATGTGGGGGTTATAGAAAACAGGACTTGTCCCTTGAATTCTGCCTCTACGTACAGTTCCTAAATAATCGATAAAAGTGCCCACCCATATCTACCTGTATACAGTGGGGATGTGCTATGTACACATCTTATTGGCAGTACACAGCAGGAAATCATTGTAGACAACTGAACTACATAGTGTCTCCTGTTATATTAAACACGTGTGTAATGTTTTGTAATAGGATTATTAAAAGTGGTTCAGTTCCTTTGATATATTAACCATGATATAAATATGTATATTGGATGTGTCTATGTGCACTTTGTACTTATGTGTAAGATTATGTATACTAGAATTCAAGATCTATATGGGTGTTAATATGGAATATATTGAATTCTGTATACTTTATAATAGAACCCCTTAGAAATTTTTATAATTTTTTTTCAGACTATTTATATATATGAAAATCCTATATGAATATATTTAATGTCTGGATATAATGAGCCCAATAAAAATATATTTAATAATTATATACAATAGAACCCTATAGGAATATATTTAATGTCTGTATTAATAGAAAAGTTGGACTAGATGGACGTATGTCTTTTTTCAACCTCAATTACTATGTTACTATGTAACACTATAGAAATCTATTTAATGTCTGTATATAATAGAACACTATAGAAATCTATTTAATGTATGAATAATTATAGAACTCATAGAAATATATTTATATGTATATAATATAGAACCCATATAAATATATTTAATGTCTTTACATAATAAAAACCTATAAGAAACATATATATATATATATAATATATATATATATATATATATATATATGTGTGGTGTGTGTTGTATATATTAATAACCCACTTATTTGCAAGACCAAGGAGTGCCCTGTTTCAGTGTTCATGTTGTATTATTGGATCCCTCGGGAGCACCCTGGCAACTGCATTTGGTTAGTGAGTGCCAGTCTTTACCATATATATATATATATATATGGTATGTCTTTACACACATATTATATATATATATGTGCTGTGTATAATAGAACTCTATGGAAATGTTTCCGTAGAGGCTGATCTCTATAAAAATGTAGTTATATAATGTAGTGATATGTAGTTATAATTGATCTCTGTAGAGATACGGTTAATAATGTAGAGATATGTAATAATATTGATCTCTAAAGAGATATGGTTTTATAATATAGTGATGTGTAATATAATTGATCTCTGTAGAGATATAGTTAAATAATGTAGTGAAATGTATAATAATTGATCTCTATAGAGATATGGTTATATTATGTAGTGATATGTAATAATATTTGCTCTCTATTGAGATATGGTTATAAATGTAGTGATGTGTAATATAATTGATCTCTATAGAGATATGGTTATATTTTGTAGTGATATGTAATAATAATATCTTTATAGAGAAATGGTTATATAATGTAGTGATGTGTAATAATTGATCTCTGTAGAGATATGGTTATATAATGTAGTGATATGTAACAATAATTGATCTCTATAGAGATATAGATTTATAATGTAGTGATGTGTATAATAATTGATCTCTATAGAGATAAGGTTATATTATTGTAGTGATATGTAATAATAATTTATCTTTATATGATATGGTTATATAATGTAGTGATGTGTTATAATAATTGATCTCATAGAGATATGGTTATAGTATGTAGTGATATGTCATAATAATAATCTATAAAGAATATGGTTATATTATTGTAGTGATGTGTAATAATAATAGATCTCTATAGAGATATGGTTATATAATGTAGTGATGTGTAATAAATTGCTCTCTATTGAGATTGGGTATATAATGTAGTGATATTAATATTATTGCTCTCTATAGAGATATGGTTATATATGTAGTGATGTGTAATAATAATTGATCTCTGTAGAGATATGGTTTCATGATGTAGTGATGTGTAATAATAAACTGATCTCAATATAGATATAGTTATATATATGTATGATATGTAATAATAATTGATCTCTATAGAGATTTAGTTATATTAACCATATCTCTCTATAGAGATATGGTTATATAACTTAGTGATGTGTAATGTATATTGCTCTCTATAGAGATATGGTTATATTATGTAGTGATGGTGTAATAATATGTAATATAGAGATATGGTTATATAATGTAGTGATTGGTAATATATGTAATATGAGATTGGTTATATAATGTAGTGTGTTTAATATATGTAATATTGGTATTTATTGTAGTGATGTGTAATAATGTTTAGGTTTATATATTGTAGTGATGTGTTAAATGTATTTAGATATGTTTTATTGTATGTGTGTTATGTTTGGTGGTTATTTGTAGTTGTGTGTTAGTTTGGTTTTTTGTGTGTTGTTTTATTTTGTATGTTATTTGGTTTTATTGTTTTTGGTTTTTTTGGTGTTGTTTTGTTTGGTGTTTTATGTGTATTGTTTTGTTATGTTAATGTTTTTGTATGTGTTTATTGTGTTGGTTGGTTTTTATTGTTTTTTTTGTTATGGTATGGTTATATTTTGTGTGTGTGTGTCTTTCTTCTGCTCTATTTGTGAGGTGTTGCCCTCCTAATGCCTGTCTGTGTTAGTTGTGACAGTGTGTATGACAGATGGTATTTATATACATGGAAAACGCATGTTAGACATCAGCTGAACGTGTTAGTGGATGGCAGATAGAACAGGGGCGATGCGGTCGGATGTGGCCTCAATAGGTCCGAGTAGATCCGTGAACACACATCAGTGAATCTCTGTGTTCTAACAAATGAACCCATTTCTCCCAGACTGGATTCTAACCAGCAGTACCCTATGTACATTTTAACATGGTAACATGTCCCCACCTGCACTGTGAACATTCTATGGAACAGATACAATGTGATTCTTTCTGCCTTGCCCAGGGCTGGGGGGTGGAATATGGATCCACTGAAATATCCCAATCTATATCCTCTGCAATAGACTACACTCCATCTACAACACACTAGGAAACAAATAACCATGTTGGTGTGTGTTAACCCCATGTTTCCCTTGGGTATTGCACATCTCATTGATATCATTTGTTAAACATATTCTATCCCAGTCACATTTGCATTGCAAAGCTTGTAACTCCCCATCAGGACTGCATGGCACATCCAGACAGCTTGGTTTTACCCTAAATGTAATGAATCCCTAAAATGGTAATTCCAAATCAAATGGAAGTTGAAATCATTCATTAGCACTTTATAATTACTCTGCTAATAGGTTGATCACGGTACTTAGTCAGGAGTAATAAGCAGCCTTGTCACCAGCAACTTCCCTCTCTGCTCTGACATCCAACAGGAGACGGTTGGAGCTGTCCTGGAGATATGAACACAACTTGATGCTCTCTGCACACATCATCAGAATTATCCCACAGCCCCAATGGATCCACTGTGTCTATTCCCCTTACTGCACAGACACTGAAATAACAAGGAACTGAGATTGACTTCATTATCCAGGCATTACCCAGGCCAGTATCCCGCAAGGTATCCCAGGCATTACCCAAGCTAGTATCCCAGGCTAGTATCAAAGGTTAGTATCCCAGGATAGTATTCCAGGCTAGTATCACAGGCTAGTATCCCAGGCATTACCCAGGCTAGGATCACAGCTAGTATCCCAGTCTAGTATCCCAGGCTAAGCAAATATGCAAATGGTGGAAACCAATAAACCCAACATGGGATTGAATGTCAATCCTCCTGATTCCCTACCCTTCCGATACAATCATACACCATGGCAGACTGGGATGGTGAAATCTCCCTACTGTAGTATAATAGATGTAGGGCTTACTAGGGGTTGGATTTCCTGTAATATATATGCCAATTAAATATTGTATTAAAGGGCAAGTCCAGCCCTAAAATGAAAACTTACATACAGGTAAATCACCCCCCAAAACCCTAAATGGTATAGTTTGAAATCTGAATGTATAAGTCTAACTGAAATCCTGCACAATGTCCTGTTTCCCTGTTTCTGCTTCCTGGTTCTTCCAGTTGTAACTGTCAGTTATGATTTGACATTTGACATCACAGCCAATGACTGAATGTTAATCCACTGTCTGCCCTTCTGAGCATGTCCAGGCTCAGTACAGGTTTCTAAATTGTTTCCATGAGGCATCCAGAAGAATAGCAGGCATACAGTAATGAATTCATAAGACAAACCTATGATATATCACATATCTTTAAAGAGGCCATTCTTTCTAAGATGTTATTATGAGGGTGGATTGTCCTTTAAAGAAATCCCACATCCACAGTGTATCGGTTATTTCCAGGAAATAAGACACACGGTGACTGCAGGGATAGGAACATTCATTGTCGGTCAGAGACTAGCGACCAGTGGGACTTGGGATGGACAATACGGACAGTGACTTACTGGAGCTGCTGCTGAAGTTCCATCCAGTCTAGTGAAGTGTCGTTATTTCTCCCCGGATAGAACTTCCCTATGGGGCGCAGCGATCTCTACCTGCCGCCTGGCTAAACACTGGGAGGGTTTGGAACTATTGGATCTCAGTAATCCAATGAAGTGTCCCCCCTATTATCTCCAGTTATGTTTGTCCTTTTTCCTCTTGTTTATTTCTCACTCTCCGTCTCCCCCATTTTAATTTATTGTTCTTGTGACTAAAGAAAACGACCCAGGAGATAAAATAGTCAAAAAAGAGCAAGCCCAGTCTTCTCCCGCCGCACAAGGTCGGTTAGGCCTCTGGTGATTGGCTAAGTTGACAGCGCGTCAGGGGCTCTCAAATCCAAGCGACCAATGACCATGGAGTATAAGTAGTTTCATGCGAAAGGTTAGAGGAGCCGGGAAGGGACACGCCTTCTGCCCTGGGCGTGACGTCACGGGAGGAAGTCACTGGAGCCCAAGAGGAGAAGGATTAGAAGTGAGAGCGGCAGTGGATGGGAGTCAGGCAGGAACCGTGTGGAGAGAAAACGACAACTTTGTAAAGAAAGTTCAGCAATCAGAACCAGTCACCCAGAGCATTGCGATGTGCCGGCCATTAACATGATCTTACCACTGGGGGATCCAGCCTGGGCACATTGAATCACACACACTTGTGACTGGGACTGGCACCTTCATTTTCCATTTGTGCTTATTCCTTCTCCAGTCTCCCATCGGGTCCCATTGATTTATTGTATCATCCTTTCCCCATGTAATAATCTGTTATCCTGGGGAGCAGGGAGACTGATTGCACCGGGAGGATTGGTATGACTTCCCCTAACAGGAGACAACATGGAAGGATCAGCTTTGGGATAGACACCATCATCTAACGCAGGCGCTGGGAGCCCGGCCATGCTGACAGGAGACTTTAGGGGCTCGGATTTTAGGGGCCAAACCCCCATGTCACCGGGATCGGAGATCGACTCTGTGGGCAGTTCCCCATCTCCCCTATATCTGTCACTATGGAGCCAACAGATCAGCACCGGCCTGTGGACAGCGGCCACCACCAAGCTCAGCACCTGCACAACCCTGCACCACAGCCAGCAACAGTCCCCCCCACAGCAGCCGTCACAGCTCGGGACGGCTCCCAGGACTTCCACCTCCTCTTTCCTCATTAAAGAATTCTGGGAGACAGCAAACCCCTGGCTGCCTGTGCCCCTTACAGCACCAGCGTCCCCTCCCCTCACCCCACTCCAACAGGAAGGGACGGGATCTGCGGAAACTTATCGGCCAAGCTAGATCAGGAATGCAGGATGGGAAAGGGAAAGTGGACAAGATCCGCGAAGATTTACATACGGACATCAAGGGGCTCGGTGAGTGCTAATGGAAACTTTATCAATAGGAAACTGCTGCATAGAACCCCACTGCCAGTCCGCTAGGCTTGGGGGGTCAAAAGATCCACAGTGCAGGCCAGGTTCTCTAGTTTATAACTATATATCGTAACCATACACGTCATACCTTAAATTAACAGGAAACTCTAACCTCGCAAATTAAATAATGGATTTCGCAGAATAATAATACAAAATAATACTTATACTACTACTACTAATAATAATTAAAAAATACTACTAGTTACAATATGTCATTGTTACCTGCTGCATGTGTATTTATGTATGAATATATACATCTACTAATTAGTCCAGATTAAAAGAATATATAATGAATGAATGAATGAATACGTGGATGAAACGGTATATTACTAGGAATGGATAGAACGGTATAGTACTAGGAATGGATAGAAACGGTATAGTACTAGAATGGATAGAAACGGTATAGTACTAGGAATGGATGGAAACGGTATAGTAACTAGGAATGGATAGAACGTATAGTACTAGATGGATGGAAACGGTATAGTACTAGGAATGGATAGAAACGGTATGTACTAGGAATGGATAGAACGGTATAGTACTAGGAATGGATAGAAACGGTATAGTAATAGGAATGGATAGAACGGTATAGTATAGGAATGTAAAACGGTATAGTACTAGGAATGGATAGAAACGGTATAGTATAGTGTCAGTGTTGGAAAATAAAACAAAGCATTTCATCAGCAGGAAATAAAATTCTAGTGACTTTCCTTTGCCATAATGAATTAATTTACACTTAATCCCTAGTTAAATATGTTCCTGATAATTGCAAATCACTGTGTTAATTAAAAGATTCTCACTTTTCTGACACACACACACACACACACACACACCACAACCCACACACACACACACACACACACAACACACACACACACACACACACACCCACCACCTATTATCATCTACTATCTATCTACTATCTATCTATCTATCTATCTATCTATCTAATCTTTCACTGTCGAATATAAATCACAGACATTAGTTACTAAACTACATCCTTGCTGATATTGTAATGAGCCCAAAATATTAAAATCAAACATGTTTGCCTTGCCTGTTTTTAGCGCAAGAAAACAAACAAAAACACACAAAAGCAGATGTCCATCTGATCTAAGTTATTTGTTTTGTGTGTGTGTGTGTATATAAATGTGTGTGGTGTTTGTGTGTGTGTGTGTGGTGTGTTGTGTGTGTGTGCACCAACCTCCCCAGTGGGTCATTAGAGAGAGTATTGTTCTTCTGCAGGGAAATAAAGGAGAAGCTGAAAAACTGCTACAACAGAGATGGGGTTGACATATCGATTTCTCTTCATTTTTGTAAAAAACACAAGTTGACAAATAAATCTGGAAATGTTACTGTTCTCACCTGGAATGTGTCCTGTAAATCTTATAACTGGGTGTCAAGCCTCTGGGTTTATCAGGTTTATATGGATAGATAGATATATATATAGATAGATAGATGGATAGATAGATGGATAGATAGATAGATAGATAGATATGATAGATAATAGATATATGATGATAGATAGATAGATAGATAGATAGATAGATAGATATAGATAGATAGATGGATAGATTAGATGGATAGATGGATAGATGACGGATAGATGAGATAGTAGTATAGATAGATAGATAGATAGATAGATAGATAGATAGATAGATAGATAGATCATAGATAGATAGATAGATAGATCGATGATCGATAGATCGATGATCGATAGATGATAGTAGATATAGATGATAGATAAATAGATAGATGATAGATAGATATTATGATAGATAAATAGATAGATATATAACAAATAGATGATAGATGATTAGATAGATAGATAGATAGATAGACACAGACAGCAGACAGACAGACAGACAGACAGACAAACAGATAGATAGATAGATATGATAGATAGATGATAGATAGATAGATGATGATAGACTAAGACAGATAGATAGATAGATAGATAAATAGATAGATAATAGATGATAGATAGATATTATTTAGATAAATAGATAGATAGATAGATAAAAACAATGTTTCTATTGTTTTCACAAATAAAAAAAAGTGTAAATATTGAGGTGAATTCCTGTAGTAGTTGGTTACTTTGACATTTGATGCTATTGATAGTGTTCTATGTTTGGGTTCCAGGCACCAAAAGGAAGGTGACCGGGAGACAGCATAGTCGGGACAGTCCCCCAGTAAGAGCCAAGAAACCTCGCAAAGCGCGGACCGCGTTTCAGACCATCAGTTAAACCAACTGGAGAGGAGTTTTGAGAGGCAGAAATACCTGAGGTCCAGGACCGAATGGATCTGGCAGCTGCTCTCAATCTGACAGACACTCAGGTGAAAACCTGGTACCAGAACAGGAGGTAGATCAGCACAGGGACACTGCTAGTGCAATTACACACACACACACACTTGGTCAAATATTTGATGGTGTTTTAAGAAATAGAACTAATCCATATGTATATTATTAGGTATGTTTTTTTTCAGTGTGCAGCGTGTTAAGGTCTAACCAACGAATTAATGGGCACCGGAGCAAAGAGATCGATCCGGGTGCAGATTTTAGGTTTTTAGCAAGCAAACGCAATGCAGGCGCAGTAAACTATCGCGTGGAGCCACCACACAGTCCGTCTTTCTCTAGGCGTTCATGTAAATAAAAGCAAAAAAAAATCACCCAAAATATACAGGGCTAATTAACAGCTTCAAAGAAACGAAATAAATAAATAAATGTAAACTAATATCAAAATATCAACATCACATTAATAAGTGGGAAATGATTAAAAACTAGGGACACATTACTGTACAAATGGCCAATGTAGACAGACTGGAGAACTCCACTGTAGGCTCATTACACAGTGTGATCCACATAAACCTTTTAGGATTTCAATTAGAACTCATTGGTGGGATTCTCTTGTCAGTTTTTCACTAACACAACGAAACAACAGGCCCTATGGAGAAACCCCACACTATATAACAATAGGCCCTATAGAACCCCACACTATATAACAGCAGAGCCCTATATAACCTCTACCTATATAACAGCAGAGTCCTATAGAACCCCTACCAACAGCAGGCCATGTACAACCCCACTCTATATAACAGCAGTGCCTTATACAAACTGCACATTATATAACAACAGGGCCCTATGGAAACCTCACACCATATATCAGCAGACCCTATAGAATGTCCACACTAATAACAGCAGAGACCTATAGATACACCCTACACTATATAACCGTAGGCCCTATGGAAACCTCACACTATATACAGCAAGGCCCTATCTAGAAACCTCACACCATATAAAAGGGCCCTATAGAACCTCACACTATATAACAGCAGGACCCCATAGAAGCCCACACTATTAACAGCAGAGACCTATAGAACCCTCCCACTATATAACAGCAGAGCCCTATCTAGAACCCTCACTCTATATAACAGCAGAGCCCTATACAAACCTACACATATAACAGCAAAACCATATAGAGACCTTACACTATATAACAGCAGGACCCTTTAGAAACCCTACACTTATAACAGCAGAGCCCTATACAACCCTCACACTATATAACAACAGAGTCCATCTAAACCCTCACACTATACACTTAGAGCCCTATCTAGAACCCCCACATAAATAACAGCAGGGTCCTATCTAGAACCCCCACACTATTACAGCAGAGCCCTATCTAGAACCCCCACACTATACAACAGCGTTCCTATAAAACCCACACACATATATAACAGTAGAGCCCTATAGAAACCCCACATATATATAACAGCAGTGCTCTATCTAGAACCCCCACATTATATAACAGCAGAGCTCTATCTGAGAACCCCACTATTATATAACAAGAGCCCTATAAATCCCACACTATTAAGAGCAGAGACCCTATCTAGAACCCCCACACTATATAACAGCAGAGCCAATAAAATCCCACACTATATAACAGCAGAGCCCTATCTAGAACCCCCACGCTATATACACGCAGAGCCCTATAAAACCCCCACACGATATAACAGCAGAGCCCCATAGAATCCCACACTATATAATAGCAGAGCCCTATCTAGAACCCCCACACTATATACAGCAGAGTCCCATCTAGAAACCCTCACACTATATAACAGCAGGGTCCTAAGTATTCCCTGCACTCATGGGGGCACTATGGAAACCCCACATTAGTTCTGTGATGGAGATATTCCAGTAGGCTGTATAAGCCGATTAAATCTGTATTTTTTTTAAGTAAATGTCTGTCTCATTACAAGAACAGAAGCCAACCTAATTCTGTCAGGAAACATTAGTGTCATTGCTTGTACAATCTAACCAAGTGCTGAGTTACATTCTGATGGGGAATTTGCTTCCACCAGTTTCTAATTCATAGTAATATGCATACAATTAGCTAATTAGCTTGGGTGTACAGTACATTACATACATTTGTATATATTTCTAAATCAATAGAATGTGCACACAGCTAAATAAATATAGCTCTGTCTTGCTTATTATATATTTGGTGATAGATTATTTGCTGCTTTAATTATTTGATCTTTATATAATAAATTAGCTTCTGCCTTTATTATTTGACATTTATATCATATATTAGTTGCTGGCTTTATTATCTCATATGTATATTATAATTAGTTGTTGTCTTTATTATTTCATATGTATATTTTAATTAGTTGCTTCCTTTATTATTTATATTTATATTATATATGGTTGCTGCCTTATTATGTCATTGTTATTATATATTAGTCTTCCTTTATTATTTGATATTTATATTAAATACTAGTTGCTGCCTTATTATTTTCAATGTAATTTATATTAGTTGCTTCCTTTAATATTCATATGATATTATATGATTTGCTTCCTTTATTATTTTATATATATATATATATAGTTCTTCCTTTTATTTCATATGTATATTTATTTATGCTTCCTTATTATTTCATATGCATATTATATTAGTTTGCTTCCTTAATATTACATGTATATTTATTTTAGTTGTTCCTTTATTATTTTATATATATTATATATTAGTTGCTTCCTTATATTATTTCATATGTATATTATTATATTACTTGCTTCTTTATATTTCATATGCTTATTATATATTACTTGTCTTATTATTTATATGTTTATTATATATTACTGGCTTCCTTTATTATTTCATATGCTTATTATATATTACTGCTTCCTTTACTTATTATATGTTTATTATAGATTAGCTGCTGCCTTGATTATTGATCTTTATTATAAATTAGCTTCTGCCTTTATTATTTGATATTTATATCCTATATGAGTTGCCTGCCTTGATTGTTTACTAGATAGTTAACGAAATGTATTTGTAATAAACCGAGGACGAAATTTCCTTTTCATTTTCGTTTGCCTGTGGGTTTCCCTATGAAAGGGAAGGGGAAAGATCACAGATAAACCCTTACAGTGATTAGTGCTGAGATTGCAGATCAGCCTGGCTGGTTGTTAGGAGATCTTACCAGGTGTATTACCCGGCAGTGTGTTTAAAGCCCCGTGGAAAATGTGGTATTTGAGAGACTTTACTGCAGGCTGAGATAAGGACAGGGATTGCACAGCTTTTAAGATTTGCTTAAGTAAATCCACTGCGCTGGGGACACACACAGGTCCTGCACTGTAGGAAATGCTCAGTGTCAGTATGGAAGAATACAGAGTATAGAGTAACCAGACATAATAATCCATCTTCCTTTCACTCAGTGGCTGATAAATTCCATTATGTAAACGATTGACCATCACCAGTTTAATGAACTCCCTTTTCCCTGTGCAGGACTAAGTGAAGAGACAGACTGCGGTGGGACTGGAGTTACTGGCTGAAGCTGGGAATATTCAGCCTGGCAGGAGATGTTCCCATCGCCCTATTTCTATCAACCCCAGTCTGCTGAGCAGTATGGACAGCACCACAGCGGCGGCTGCAGCAGCTGCAATGTACAGCAGCATGTACAGAACTCCCCCTCTCCTCACCCCCAGTTGCAGAGACCCTTGGTCCCTAGGGTCCTTATCACGGCCTGGGACCAGGGGGCAACCAGCGCTGAATCCCCTGGGAAACCCAATCCCTGGACACCTCACACCCGTGAAAGGACATGACATTCTCACTATAGCACAGTCACCCTTACAGTAACCCAATAGAACAGCAGACTGAAGACAGAGGAGCTCGGCTATAGATTGGGGCAGATCCCAGCAAAGCTCCGTACACCGACTAACCAGAGTTTGGACTTAAAACAGGGGACCCAAAGCTGCTATAGGAGGTTCCCCTGTGTGTGGGATGGAAAGAGGAGTAGAACACAGAGGAGGCGAGGCAGAAAGGGCCAGAAGTGGCAATTACAGAGGTCAATGGAAAGAGCTTTTCACCAGATGGAGAACTGGACTGTTGGACCACAGCCGTACCAGCCCTGCACTGGGCCAGCAGGAGGAGGGACTTGGCACTGAGCCTTTTCATTATAAACAATGTACATTGTAAAGACTGACATGATCTTATTTATTATATGGTGTGACAAATACAATCACTACTATTGGTTAATAGGACTTTTTATTTCTTTATGTCTTTTGGCCAAGTTCTCTAATAAACACTAGATGGAGGATATGGATCCCCCCCTTTCTTTGTGTAAGATTAAAGGAAACGTTATCTTTTTTTAACTCTTAACTGACCAAGAAAAGGATTTGAATAAAAATAAGATTGACATCATGTCATGGGATTTGTCTTTGTTTTACCCCCTCATAACCCTGGGATGGTTTTCATTGCTGATAGTGGGTGTGCTGGCTGTACGGCTCCATTTCTTTCTTATTAACAGGGTTTGTGGCAGGGCTATAGGGAGCGATGGATGTCCTGATTTTTAAATACAGTTAAGCTGATGACAAAACGATTGATTGTTTAGACTGGTGACCTGCCTGGGAACAGAGAACAAGACCCAATCTGCAGCTGTTCCATGGGAAGGGAATCTCAGGGAAGCAGACAGTAGCGCGAGAAAGCCATGGGTGAGCAATTATACATACGTAAACCAAAAAGACACACAGATTCCCACCATGGCCAGACATAGTAGCAACAAGCTAAGGAATCACGCATTTATCAAACCATGGTTACCAGGTATACAACCCACACAGATAAACACACCTCTATCTATCCATTGTATCTAGTATCTATCTATCATGTATCGTATCTATCTATCTATCTATCTATCTATCTATCTATCTATCTATCTATCTATCTATCTATCTATCTATCCATCCATCCAGTCCATCCATCCATCATCTCTCTCTATCTATCTATCTATCTATCTATCTATCTATCTATCATCATTATTCTATCTACCTATCTATCTATCTATCTATCTATCTACTATCTAGCTATCTACATCTATCTATATATCTATCTATCTATTTACTATCCATCTATCTATCTATCTATCTATCTATCTACCTATCTATCTATCTTATCTATCTATCTATTTATCTATCCATCTATCTATCTTCATGTATCTATCTACTTCTATCTATCTATCTATCTATCTTATCGATCTTATTATCTATCTATCTATCTATCTATCTATCTATCTATCTATCTATCTATCTATCTATCATGTATCTACTCTACTACCTATCTATCTATCTATCTATCTATCTATCTATCCATCTATCTATCTATCTATCTATCTAATCTATCTATCTATCTATCCAGCTATCTATCTAGCTATCATCTATCGTATCTATCTATCTATCTATCTATCTATCGATCTATCTATCTATCTATGCTATCTATCTATCTATCTATTATCTATCTATCTAT
This sequence comes from Hymenochirus boettgeri, assembly GCA_019447015.1. Classification (NCBI taxonomy): domain Eukaryota; kingdom Metazoa; phylum Chordata; class Amphibia; order Anura; family Pipidae; genus Hymenochirus; species Hymenochirus boettgeri. The sequence continues at coordinate 186,545,359 of CM033472.1, forward strand.
CTATCTATCTATCTATCTATCTATCTATCGATATCTATCTATCTACATGGGGATCTATAAAAAAAAAAAAAAACATGTTTACAGTATTGAATCATGTTAATGGGGATCTAAGATGTTATACAGTTATGGATAGCATGTACATGGGGATCTATAATTTTCTACAGTAATGGATATCATGTACAATGGGGATCTATAATGTAATACCAGTAATGGACATCATATACATTGGGTCTACTAATTGTTATAACAGGAAATGGGATATCATCTACATGGGGATCTAATAATGTATACAGTAATGGATATCATGTAGCATTGGGGATCTAATAAATGTTATACAGTATGGATATTCATGTAACATGAGGATCTAATAATGTTATACGTATGGATATCAGTTACATTGGGATCTAATAATTTTACGTATGTTTTTTTTTTTTTATTTTTTGCATACATTGTAAAAACATGAGAGCTAATAATGTTATCAACAGTTATGGACATCAGGTACATTGAGATCTAATTATATTATACACTATGGATATCTGTACATGGTGATCTAATTATGTTATACAGTATGATATCATGTACATGGGAATCTCATTATGTTATCACTATGTAATCAGGTAACATGGGGATCTAATTAGTTTATCCAGTATGGATATCATGTACATGAGATCTAATTTTGTTATACATTTGGGATATCCCCCCAATCTACATGGGGTATACTATTAATACAGTATTGTGCATCTGTAGGTGGGTGGGTTCCCCAGGCAGGTCAGTTTACCCCTGGGTTATACCATATGTGCATCATGTACACGCGGATCACTACTGTCAGACTATTGAAGCCATCCACCTTGGCTGAATATTTATAACAACACAGTTTCGCTTGGAGATCCAGCTACACGTGCTCTGTGCTTTACTCTAGACAATGTGGCAAGTACCAGTACAAGGGGCGCGAGGTTGAAGTTCTAACCAGATTTATAGAGATAGAAGTAGTACCTAGATCTTTTCTATTTTGTATTCATGTTTAATTGTAGAGGATCGTTGCATTATCATTATTTTACTATGAGTCTTACTACTACAATGTGGGTTTTATAGAAAACAGGACTTTGTCCCTTTGAATTCTGCCTCTAACGTACAGTTCCTAATAATCGATAAAAGCTGCCCACCCTATCTACCTGTATACATTGGGATTTGCTTGTACACATCTTTGCAGTACACAGCAGGAAATCATTGTAGACAACGACTACATATTTGTCCTCCGGTTTATATACCGTGTTACTGTTTTTGTAATAGATTATTAAAGTGTTCAGTTTCCTTTTGATATATTAACCAGATCTAATATGTATATTGGATGTGTCCTAATGTGCACTTTGTAACTTATGTGTAACAGATATGTCTACTAGAATTCTAGATCTATATTGGTTGTTTAATATGGATATATTGAATGTTCTGTAACTTTTATAATAGAACCCCTTAGACATTTTTATAATTTTTTTTTCAGACTATTTATATATATGAAATCCTATAGAATAGTTTAATGTCTGATATACTTAAAAAAAAATTGCCCCCCCCACATAAAAATATCTTTAAATAAGTAATAAATACAATAGAACCCTATAGGATATATTTAATGTCTGTACTATACTAAACGTTTTGACTAGATGGACGTATGTCTTTTTTCAACCTCAATTTACTTTTTACTATTACCCTATAGAAATCTGATTTACTGTCTGTATTAAATAGACACTATATAAATTCTATTTTAATGTATGAATAATGATAGAACCTATAGACATAATATTTTTTTGTATATAATGGAACCCAATATAAATATATTTAATGTCTGTACCTACTAAAAAACCTATAGAAACATTTAATATTATATATTATATATATATATATATATTATATATAGTGTTGTGTTGTGTCTCTATTATATAATGAACCCACTTTATTTGCAAAGATACCAAGGAGTGCCCTGTTTCGTGTTCATGTTGTATTATGGATCCCTCGGGAGCACCCTGGCACTCATTTGTTAGTGGAGTAGCCAGTCCTTTACCATTCAATATAAAGATATATATGGTATGTCTTTGACAGCACATATATATATATAGGCTATATGTGCTGTGTATAATAAACTCTTCATGGAATGTTTCCGTATAGTCTTGAATCTCTATAGAAAAGATGTAGTGATATAAGGTATGTCTTATTTTTCTAATTGACTCGTAGAGATACCGGTTTTTATATAATGAGAGATATGTAATAATAATTGATCTCTAAAGAGATTATTGTTTTATAATATAGTGTGTGTAATAATAATTGATGATCTCTGTGAGATTAGTTAAATAATGGAGTGAAATGTTAATAAGTAATTGGATCTCTCTAGAGATTGGTTATTATGTCAGTTATATGAATACTATGTGCTCTCTATTGGAGATAGGTTTATATAAGTAGTGATGTGTTAATAAATAATTGAATCTCTTAGAGAGTATTTTTAATTATTGTTAGTGATATGTAATAAAATTTATCTTTAATAGAGAAATGGTTCATATAATGTTAGTGATGTGTATACTTGATCGCTGTAGAGATAAATGGTTTATAGAATGTATGGATATGTCAATAATTGTCTCTATAGAGATATAGATTATAATGTAGGTGATGTGTAATAGAATTGATCTCTATAGGATAAGGTTATATTATTTGTCGTGATACTGTAATAATAATTTATCTTTATATAGATATGGTTTATATAATGAGTTGATGTTGGTTTTATAATAATTGATCTCTATAGAGATATGGTTTTATAGTATGTAGTGATATGTCATAAATAATATATCTATAAAGAGATATTGGTTATATTATTGTATTGTGCTGTGTAATACATAATCGATCTCTATAGAGATTGGGTTATATAATGTATTGATGTGTAATAATAATCTCTCTAATTGAGATTTGGGGTATATAATGTAGTGATATTATATGATTGCTCTCTATAGAGATATGGTTATATATGTAGTGATGTGTAATAATAATTGTCTCTGTAGAGATATGGTTTTTCATGATGTTAGTGAATGTGGTAAATATAACTGATCTCAATATAGACATATAGTTATATAATGTAGTGATATTAATAATATTGAATCTCTATAAGATTTTAGTTATATTAACCATATCTCCTCTATATAGATATGGTTTATATAACTTATGAGTTGTAAATGATAATTGCCTCTCTATCGCCTAATGGTTCTTTCTATTATGTCGTGACATGTTGTCAGATATGTAAAAATCAGAGATGGTTCTATAATGTAGTGAGTGTACTATCTGATCCCTATCGCGCTATGGTTCTCTCCTGTAGTGCTGTGGTACTCTCTGTCCTCAACTCTGGGTTTCTCTCTTGTCTGCTGTGTCCTCATGTCAGCTATGGTTCTATTCTTGTCGTGATGTGTCCTCCACTGTCATCTCGACCTCTGGTTCTATCCTGTCGTGCTGTGTCCTACCCTGTCCTCTCGCTCTCTGGTTCTCATCCATGTCGTGCTTCTGGGTCCTCCTCTGTCCTCTTCGTTCCTTCTTGTGGGCTCTGTCATCCTTTTTCCTCTAGCCTCTAGACTTCTCCTCCCCTAACTCTGGCTCATGTCCTCCTCTGTCCTCTCGGTTCTTCTTTTGTCCGTGCTCTGTCACAATCCCCTGTACTCCTCGCGCTGGTTTTATCATCCTGTCGATGCTGTGTCCGCAGTGTCCTCTCGCTCTCTGGTTTTCTCTCCTGTCCTGCTCGCTCCGCCTCTGCTCCTCTCGCGCTCTGTTTCTCTCCTGTCGTTTCTCTCTCCCTCCTCTGTATCTAGCGCTCTGGTTTCCTTTGGTCGTGCTGTTGTCCTGCTGCCTTCTGCGTCCTTTTTGCTGCGGTGTTGCCCTCCTCCTGCCTGGTCTGTGTTCGTTGTGCCCGTGTGTACCTGCCCGCTGGTATTTATATACATTGAAAAACGCCCTTTTTAGACATCAGCTGAACGTGTTAGTGGTGGCAGATAAGAACAGGGGCGATCGGTGCGGGATGTTGGCCCTCAATAGGTCCGTAGAAGCCGTGAACACACATCAGTGAACTCTGTGTTTCGAACAATGAACCCTTTCTCCCAGACTGGATTCTTTAACAAGCAGATCCCTATGTACATTTGAACATGGTAACATGTTTCCCCCACCTGCACTGTGCATTCTAATGGAACAGATACAATGTGATTCTTTCTGCCTTGCCCAGGGCTGTGGGGTAGGAATATGGATCCACTGAAATTCCCCAACTTATCCCTGCATGACTACACTCCATCTACAACACCTAGGAAACAAAATAACCATGTTGGTTGTGTTACAACCCCATGTTTCCCCTTGGTTATTGCACATCTCTTGATTCATTTGTGTTTAAACTATCTCTATCCCAGTCACATTGGCATTGCAAAGCTTTTAAACTCCCCAGCAATGACCGCATGGCACATCCTGAACAGCTTGGTTTTACCCTAATGTAATGAATCCCTAAAAATGGTAATTCCAAATGCAAATGGAAGTTGAAATCTTCATTAGCCACTTTATCAGTACTCTGGCTAATTAGGTTGATCAGAGTAATTAGTCAGGAGTAATAAGCAGCCTTGTCCACCAGCAAACTTCCCTCTCTGCTCTGACATCCAACAGGAGACAGGTTGGAGCCTGTCCTGGAGATATGAACACACTTGATGCTCTGCACACAATCATCAGAATTAATCCCACAGCCCCCCACGTGGATCCACTTGGTCCTATTCCCCTTACTGCAAACATAACACTGAAATAAACAAGGAAACTGAGATTGACTTCATTATCCAGGCCTTACCAGGCCAGTATCCAGGCAAGTATCCCCAGCATTAAATCGCCAAGCTAGTATCCCGCTAGTATCAAGGTTGTATCCCAGGATAGTATTCCAGGCTAGTATCACAGGCTTAGTATCCCGGCATTACCCATGCTATGATCACAGTCTAGTAGCCCCAGTCCCCTAGTATCCAGGCTAAGCAATAAGTCAAATGGTGAAACCAATAAACCCCAAAATGGGGATTGAATGGGGCAATCCTCGCTGAATTTCCGACCCCTTCCATACAATCAATGACACCATGGCCACTGGATGGTGAAATCTCCCCTGTAGTATAATAGATGTAGGGCTTTAACTAGGGGTTGGAATTTCCTGTATAATAGATATATGCCAATTAAATCTTGTATTAAAGGGCAAGTCCAGCCCTTACATTAAACTTACATACAGGTAACTCCCCCCCACAACCCTAAATGGTATTAGTTTGAAATCTGAAATGTAATAGAGTCTAAACCTGAAACTCCTGCACAATGTCCCTGTTTCCCCTGTTTCTGCTTCCTGGTTCTTCCAGTTAGTAACTGTCAGTTATGGATTTGACATTTGACATCACAGCCAATGACTGAATGTTAATCCACTGTCTGCCGCTCTACAATGTCCAGGCTCGTACAGGTTTCTCAATTGTTTCCATGAGGCATCCATAAGGAAGATCAGGCATACAGTAAAGAATTCATAAGACAACTATTAATCAACATACTTTAAAGAGGCCATTATTTCTAGATTTTATTATGAGGTGGATTTGTCCTTAAAGAAATCCCACATCCCCAGTGTATCGTTATTTCCAGGAAATAAGACAACACGGTGACTGCAGGGAATAGGAACCTTCATTGTCGTGCAGAGTACTAGCGACCATATGGTACTTGGGATGGACAATACGGACAGTGACTTCCTGGAGCTGCTGCTGAATTTTCCATCCTTCTAGTGAAGTGTCCCTTATTTCTCCCCGATAGAACTCCCTATGGGGCGCAATCGAATCATCTACCTGCCGCCTGGCTAAACACTGGAGGGTTTGGACTATGGGATTCTCAGTAAATCCACTGAAGTGGTCCCCCCTATTATCTCAGTTTTATTGTTTTGTCCTTTTTTCCTTCTTGTTTATTTCTCACTTCCTCCGTCTCCCCCAATTTTATTTATTGTTCTTGTGACGACAGAAAACGACCCAGGAGATAAGATAGTCCAAAAAAGAGGCCCCCCCCAGTCTTCCTCTCCGCCGCACAAGGTGGTTAGGCCCTCTGGTGATTGGCTTAAGTTTGACAGCGCGGTCGGGGCTTCCTCAAATCCACAGCGACCAATACCTGGGTATAGTAAGTTGCTGCGAAAGGTTTGAGGACCTGGAAGGGACACGCCTCTTGCCCTGGTCGTGACGTCCACGGGAGGCAAAGTCACTGAGCCCAAGAGGAAGAAGGATTAGAAGTGAGAGCGGCAGTGGATGGAGTCAGGCAGGAACCGATTGGGAAAAACGACAACTTTGTAAAGAAAGTTCACAATACAGAAACCAGTCACCATAGCATTGCGATGTGCCGGCCCATTAAATGATCTCTACCACTGGGGGTCCAGCCTGGGCACATTGATCACACCACGACTTGTGACTGGGACCTGCACCTTCATTTTCCCATTTGGCTTATTCCCTTCTCCAGTCTCCCATCGGTCCCATTGATTTTATTGTAAATCATCCTTCCCCCCATGTAAATAATCTGTTATTCCTGGGAGCAGGGAGACTGATTGCACCGGAGGATTGGTAATGACTTTTCCCCCTAACTTAGGAGAAACAAACACCCCCCCCCCCAAACATGGAAGTATCCAGCTTTGGGATAGACACCATTTCTATCTAACCGCAATGCGCTGGGATCCCCGGCCATGCTGACAGAGACTTTAGGGGCTGTATTTTAAGGGGCCAAACCCCCATGTCCACCGGGATCGGAGCATACGACTGCTGTGGGCAGTTCCCATCTTCCCCTATATCTGGCACTATGGAGCCAACAGATTCAGCAGGCCTGTGGACAGCGGCCACCACCAAGCGTTGCAGCACCCTGCAACACCTGCACCACAGCCATGCAACAGTCCCCCCCACAGCAGCCTCACACAGCTCGGACGGCTTTCCCAGGACTTCCCCACCTCCTCTTTTCCTCATTAAAGATTCCTGGGAGACAGCAAACCCTGGCTGCCTGTGCCCCTTACAGCAAATACCAGCGTCCACCCTCCCCTCACCCACACCCAAGCAGGAAGGGACGGGATATGCGGAAACTTATCGGCCCAAGCTAGATCAGGATATCAGATGGGAAAGGGAAATTGAACAATATCCGCGAAATTTTTGTACTACTGACATCCAAGGGGCTGCGGGAATGCTATGGAAACTTTATCCTAGGAAACGCTGCATAGAACCCCACTGCCAGTCCCCGCTTAGGCTTGGGTGTTCAAAAGATCCACAGTGCAGGCCAAGTTTCTCTAGTTTGTAACTATTATACGCGTAACCATTCACTTCATACCTTTAATTAACAGAGGGAAACCTCTAACCTCGCAATAAAAAAAAAAAAAAAAAAAAAAATAAATATGTATTTTCCGCAGAATAATAATACAAATAATATTTATACTACTACACAATAATAATATAAATACTACTATTACAATTAGGTCAGTAGTTTACCGCTGCATGTTGTATTTATGTAGAAGATAATACTACTACTAATTAGTCCCCCGATTATCAAGAAATTAATGAATGATGATGAATGAATACGTGGATATAAACGGTATATTACCGGAATGGATAGAACGGTGATCGTACATTAATGGAAGAAACGGTATAGTACCTGTAATGGATTAGAAACGGTATTACTAGGAAGGATGGAAACGGTTATAGTTAACTAGGAAATGGGATAGACGGTATAGTACTATGAGGATAGGACCCGGTATATGTACTAGGAATTGGAATAAAACAAACGGTATAGTACTAGGACTGGTAGCACGGTATAGTACTAGGAATGGATTAGAAACGGTATAGTAATAGGAATGGCTTGAACGGTCTAGTACTAGGAATTGGATAGAAACGGTATAGTAACTAGCAATGGGATAGAACGGTATAGTAATAGTGGTCCAGTGTTGGGAAAAAATAAAACAAGCATTTTTCATTCAGCAGGAAATAAAATTCTAGTGACTTTCCTATTGCCCATAATGAATTAATTTACACTTAATCCCCTTTTAAATCATTGTTTCCCTGATAATTGCAAATCACTGTGTTAATTAAAAGTATTTCTCACTTTATCTGACACACACAAACCACACACACAACACACGAACCCACACACACACACACACACACACCACACACACACACACACACACACCACCACACACACCTATTTATCTATCTACTACTTCTACTATCTATCTCTCTATCTATCTATCTATCTAAATCTTTCACTGTCGATATCATCCAGACATTAGTTTACTACTAACTACATCCTTGCTGAGATTGTGAATGGAGCCCAAATATTAAAATCAAACATGTATTGCCTTGCCTGTTTTTTAAGCGCAAGAAAACAAACAAAATAACACAAAAAGCAGATGTCCAACTGATCTAAGTTAATTTGTTTTGTGTGTGTGTGTGTATATAAATGTGTGTGTTGTTTGTGTGTGTGTGTGTGTGTGTGTGTGTTGTGTGCACCCACACCTCCCCAGGTGGGTCCAATTAGAGATATTATTGTTCCTTCTGCAGGTAAGATAAAGGAGAAGCTGAAACAAACTGCTACAAAACAGAGATGGGGTGTGACATATTCGATTTTCTCTTCATTTTTGAAAAAACAACAAGTTTACAAATAGAATCTGGAATGATTTACTGTTCTCACCTTATTGTTGTCCTGTAAATCTTATACATGGGTGTTCCAAGCCTCTGGTTTTCAGGTTTTATGGATAGATAGTATATATATTAGTAGATAGATGGATAGTAGATGGATGATGATAGATAGATCAGATTATCTCGATCGCATGCATCCTGCACTCGACTAGCATCGCTCGATCACTGACGATAGACTACGATCGCTGCTCGACTCCTCTGTCGCTTTCGACTGGCATCGCTGGCTAGACTGCCGGCTCGCTCGCTCCTCCTCGCTCGCTCGCTCGCTCCGCTTCCGCTTCTCTGAGATCGCTCGCTAGCTCGACTCATGACAGTACGATCGCTCTATCGATAGTCGATACGCTCGTCTCGCATCGCTCGATAGATCGCCTGATCGACTCGATTCTGCTCGTCGATGCTTAGCTTCATGCTCCCTGCATCTCTCATGCCCCCCTCGCTCCCCTAGTGTGTCGAATAATCGAGACCAGCTACTACGCACAGATCTCACATACGATCTATGATCAAAGATAGATAGAAAGACTAGCACCCGACGACGAAGACCGCATCGAATAGATAGATTTGATCGATAGTATAAGATAGACTAGATGATAGATAGACAGATAGATACGATATAATAGGAAAATAGATACTAGATAGATAGATAGTTATATATTTATAGATAATAGATAGATATAGATTAGTATAAAACCAATGTTTCTAATTTGTTTTCACAAATAAAAAAAAGTTGTAAATAATTGATGTGAATGTCTGTAGTATGTTGGTTACTTTGACCATTTGATGCTTATGATAGTGTTCTATGTTTGGCAGTTCCAGGACCAAAGAGGAAGGTGACCGGGATCAGCATTAGTCCGGACGTCCCCCCATAGAGCCAAGAAAACCCTCGCAAAGCGCGGACCGCGTTCTCAGACTACATCAGTTAAACCCACTTGGAGAGAAGATTTTGAGATGGCAGAACTACCTAGTGTCCACCCAGGACCTCGAATGGATCTGTGCAGCTGCTCTCAATCTGACAGACACTCAGGTGAAAACCGTACCAGAACAGGAGGTAAGATCAGCACAGGGACAAACTGCTTAGTGCAATTACACACAACACACACTTGTCAATATTTTGATATGGTTTTAAAGAAATAAACTAATTACTATAGTATATTATCAGGTATGTTTTTTTTCAGTTGTGCAAGCGTGTTAAGGTCTAACCAAACGAATTAAGGGACCGGAGCAAAGAGATCGATCCTGTGCACTTTTAGGTTTTTAGCACGCAAAGCGCATGCGACAGGCGCAGTTAAAACTATCTCTCGTGGAGCCACCAACACCAGTCCGTCTTTCTCTAAACGCGTTTCATGTAAATAAAGCAAAAAAAAAAATTACACCCACAAACTATACAGGGCTCAATTAACAGCTCAAAGACAACGAAATAAAAAATAAATGTACCTATATCAAAATATCAACATACATTATAATGGGGAAATATTAAAAACGAGGGACCATTACTGTACAAATGGCCAATGTAGACGAACTTGAGAACTCCCCTGTAGGCTCATTACACGCAGTGTGATCCACATAAACCTTTAGGATTTCAATGTAGAACTCATTGGTGGGATTCTCCATGTTCAGTTTTGTCACTAACACGGAAACAACCAGGGGCCTATGGAGAAACCCCCACACTATAAGAAACATAGGGCCCTAATAGAACCCCACACTATAATACAGCCGAGCCCTATGAAACCTCTACACTATATACGCAGAGTCCTATGAACCCCTACCCACAGCCAGGGCCCATGTACAACCCCACTCTATATAACAGCAAGTGCCCTATACAAAAACCTGCACATTATATAACAACAGTGCCCTATGGAAACCTCACACCATATATCAGCAGGACCCCTCTATGAATGTCCACCTTATATAACAGCAGATACCTATAACAACCCTACACTATATAACCGTAGGGCCTATGTAACCTCACACTATTACAGCAAGCTCCTATCTAGAAACCTCCACACCATATAAAAAGGCCCCTATAAAACCTCACACTATATCACAGCAGGACCCCATAGAAAGCCCACCACTATATAACGCAGAGACCTATGAACACCCTCACCACTATATAACAGCAAGCCCTATCTAGAACCCTCACTCTATATGAACACAGAGCCCTATACAACACCATAACATATATAACACAAAAACCATATAGAGACCTACACTATATCACACAGGACCCTTTAGAAACCCTACACTATATAACAGCAGAGCCCTATAACAAACGCCTCACACATATAACACGAGTCCCATCTAGAAACCCTCACACATAGACCATTAGACCCTATCTAGAACCCCCACACAATAAATAACAGCAGGTCCCTATCTAAGAACCCCCACACATATAACAGCAGAGCCCTATTAGAACCCCCACCACTATACAACAAGCCGTTTCTATAACAAACACCCACTTACTATAACTAATAGAGCCGATAGAAACACCACAATTATTATAAACTAGCAGTGCTCTATCTAGACCCCCCACATTAATACACGCAGAGGTCTCACTAGAACCCCCATATTATATAACAGCAGAGCCTATAAAATCCCCACTATAGAACGCAGAGCCCTATCGAGAACCCCCACACTATTAACAGCAGAGCCCATAAAAATCCCACATATCATAACAGCAAGCCTATCTAGAACCACCCAACGCTAGATTAACAGCAGAGCTCCCTATTAACACACCCGACCACACGATGATACATCAGACGCCCCCATAGAATCCCCACCTAGTATAATAGCAGAAACCCTATCTAGAAACCCCCCCTATATAACACGCAGAGTCCGCATCTAGAACCCTCCACCTATATAACCAGGCAGGGTCCTATAGATTCCCTGCCCTACATGGGGGCACTATGGAACCCCACCTTGTTTCTGTGATGAGATTTTCCAGTAGGCTTGTATACAGGCAATAAAATCTGTATTTTTTTTTTAGTAAATGTCTGTCTCATTACAGAGAACAGTAGCACCTAATTCTGTCAGAAACCAAAATTAGTTCTTGCCTTGTACCATCTTAACAAGTGCTGAGTTACATTGATGGTGAATTTGCTTCCACCAGTTCTCTAAATGCATAGGTAAATATGGCATACAATTGCTAATTAGCTTGGGGTGTACAGTACATTACATACATTGTATAGATTTATAATCATATCGAGATGTGCACACAGCTAAATAAATATGCTCTGTCTTGCTTATTAGATGACTTTTTTGGGGATAGATTAAGTTGCTGGCTTTTAATTATTTGATCTTTATAATAAATGTAGCTTCTGCCTTTATTATTTGACATTGTATATCATATTAGTTGCTGGCTTTTATATCTCATGTATATTTATATATTAGTTGTTGTCCTTATTATTTCATATGTATTTTTAATTAATTAGTTGCTTCCTTTATTATTTTTAATTTATATTATATATGATTGCTGCCTTTATATGTCATTGATTTATATATATTGTTGCTTTCCTCTTTTATTTGATATTTACTATTAAATACTAGTTGCTGCCTTTAATTATTTTCATATGTATATTATATATTAGTTTGCTTCCTTTATATTTCATATTAATATTAAAATATAGTTGCTTCCCCTTTAAACTTATTTTATATCATATATTATATTTATGTTGCTCACTTATTATTTTTCATATGTATTTAGATATTACATTGCTTCCTTTATTTGTCTATGCCATCTTATATTAGTTGTCTTCCTTAATATTTCATATGTATATTATATATTAGTTGACGTCCTTTATTTTTTAATATAATTATAAGATTAGTTGCTTCCTTTAATTGTCCATATGTCATATTAGATATTACTTGCTTCCTTATTATTTCATATGCTTATATATATTACTTCTTCCTTTAATTTATTTTATAACTGTTTTGGAGATATACTACTTAATGGCTCCTTTATTATTTCATGTGCTTATTATATTTAACTTCTTCTTTTTATTTTATTTTTTGATTATAGATTAGCTGTCTGCCTTGATTATTTGATCTTTATTAGAAATTAGCTTCTCCTTTATTATTTGATGATTTTATATCCTATATGAGTTGCTGCCTTGATTGTTTCTAGATATGTTAACGAAATGTATTTGTTAAACCGAGGACGAAAATTTCCTGTTTTCATTTTTTCGTTTTTGCTCTGTGGGTTTAACAGTATGGACATCATGTACATGGGGATATAATAATGTTATACAGTATGGACATCATGTACATGGGGATCTAATAATGTTATACAGTATGTGCATCATGTACATGGGGATCTAATAATGTAATACAGTATGGACATCATATCTGACTCTCTCCTGAGTCTTACTCTTGACTTAATCGTGCAGAATTTACTTCTAACTTACTCTGCATTGCCTTACTCCTGACTATACACTACAGAGCCTTATTCCTGGTCTTAATATGCAGCTTCACTCCGGTCTTAATTCTGCAGAGCCATTCCTGACTTATTCCTGCAGAGCCTTACTCCTGACTTACTCCTGCAGAGCCGTATTCCTGACATACTCCTGCAGAGCCATACTCCTCACTACTCATGCAAAACCCTATCCGAGATACTCCTGCAAAGCCTTACTCCTGACTTACTCATTCAGAACCTTACTCCTGACCTACTCCTGCAGAGCTCTACTCCTGACTTACTTCTGCAGAGCCTTATTTCTGACTTACTCCTGCAGAGCCTACTCCTGACTTACTCCAGCAGAGCCTTACTTCTAACTTATTCATGTAGAGCCTTACTCTTGACTTACTCGCAGAGCTTATTCTAATCACTTCTGCAGAGCCTACTCTAACTTACTCATACAGAGCCTTACCTCCTGACTTGCTTCAACGAGCCCTTTTCCTGACTACTATTGCAGAAACCTTACTACTGACTTACTCCTGCGAGCCATCCTGACTTACTCATGCAGAGCTTTATTCCTACCTTACTCCTGCAGAGCCTTTTCCCTACTATCTCATGCAGAGTCTTTCTCCTGACTACTCATGCAAACCTTACACCGACTTACTCGCAGAGCTTTACTTCTGACTTCCTACAGAGCATTACTCCTGGGTTACTCATGCAGAACCCTACTCCTGACTTACTAATGCAGAATCATACTACTGACGTACTCCTGCAGAGCCTTTTTTCTGACTTTTTCCTGCAGTCTTACTCTTGACTACTATGCAGAGTTTACTTCTGACTACTTCTGCAGAGCCTTACTCCTGACTTACTCATGCAGAGCTTTACTCCTGACTTACTCCTGCAGAGCCTTATTCCTGGCTTTCTCATGCAGAGCTTACTCCTGACTTACTCCTGCAGAGCCTTATTCCTGATTTACTCTGCAGAGCCGGACTCCTGACTTTCTCCTACAGAGCCTCTACTCTGACTTACTCATGCAGAACCCTACTCCTGACTTACTAATGCAGATCTTACTACTGACGTACTCCTGCAGAGCCTTATTCCTGGCTTTCTCATGCGGAGCTTTACTCCAGGACTTACTCCTGCAGAGCCTATTCCTGATTACTCCTGCACGAGCCTACTCCTGAAATACTCCTGCAGAGCTTTACTCCTGACTAACTCATGCAAAACTTCTTACTCCTTACTTACTCTTGCAGAGCCTTACTTCTGAATTTCTCCTACAGAGCCTTACTCCTGACATACTCCGCAGAGCTTACTCCTGACTAACTACTGCAAAACCTACTCGACTTACTCATGTGAGCCTTACTCCTGACTTACTCATGCAGAGCCTACTCCTGAATTACTCCTGCAGAGCCTTACTTCTTACTTATCCTGCAGAGCCTTAACCTAACTTACTCCGCAGAACCTACTCTGACTTACTCCTGCAGAGCCTTACTCTAACTTACTCCTGTAGAGCCTTACTCCTGACTAACTCATGCAGAGCCTAACTTCTGACTACTCTGCAGAACCTTACTCCTGACTACTCATGCAGAGCCTTACCACTGACTTACTACTCAGAAACTACTCCCTGACTTACTCATGCAGAGCATACTCCTGACTTACTCCTGAATTACTCCCACAGAGACTTACATTCTGACTTTGGCTCCGTGTTGGGCTCATGTGCTTGTCTCCCAAAACAAAATATGGGATGACCATATAGTTTTGTTTGCTTGCTTCTTCCTGCTATTTTTTTGTATTCTGTGTTTCTGCTTGACTTTTTATGCAGTTGTATGTAAATAGGTTTTATAAAATAAAAGTGTAATAATGATTTAAATACAACCAATAGAGAATATTAACACGACACACTGTTTTCTGCTGTTGACTTTTTTCTAGCAATATAAATAGTTTAACAAAGTGCGATAAGGTTTATAAATATAAAGAATAAAGCATATTAACAAACACTCAGGACAATGTAATTAAATTTCTTATAGTTTAAAAGGTATGTCCAACCCCAAAACTAAAATTTACACACTACTGGCCCCACTGGGTAGTGTAGAAAAATCCTTACCTACATCCCAGCTCCAAATGGTTCTCCTGTATCTCCCTCCAATAAGTCAAAAAAAGTGACCACAGGAGCCTGGCCGAGTCCATATATGACTTGCCTCCTGTCTCTCCTCGGGAGAAAAAATGACATGCGCAATGCAGCCTCCCCCCCTCCCTCTCCCTCCCATTTCTCTCTCCCTCCCCCTAGTGTTAAATCCCCTTTCTGTAGTGTAGGGCTCCCTCCCCTAATCCCAACTGCTATAGTTATTTGAAGCAAACTCCCCCGATCATTACTTACTCAAGAACGCGGCTGCCGGTCTGACCCCCTGCTTGCAGTTTCATGCAAGCAGAGGGCCGGGACTGAACGACGGAATAGAGAGGTAAGTAATGATCCGGGGAGTTTTGCTTCAAATTACTAGCGTTTGGGGTGGGGGAGGGAGCCCACACTACAGAAAAAGTTGTAAAACGAGTGGACATGCCCTTTAAAAATAGTGCTAATTTTGCCCAACCAATCAGGTGTTAGCTTTTAAATGGTAAACAACATTTGATTGGTTGGGGCAAAATAAGCACCACTTTTAAAGATAAGAACTTTTATCAATCTCCCTGAATGTTTTCTGGGCAGTGAGGTATTTATTTTGGTCAGAGAGGACAATTGGTTCCCAAAAAGAGTGAAAGAGGCCATCTATCAAATTGTTGAAATCATTCCTACAGAGTTAAACTTACCTGCCAGCGCTCTACTTTCTCCTTCTGAACAGCAGATGGCACACTGCCTGACCTGCTCCTATCTTCTGTGCTTGTGTGCCTATAAGAAAGATAGGAGGCAGATCAGGATAGTGCGATGATCAGCTGTTTAGAAGTTGAGCTTCAGCAGGTACATTTATCCCTGATTTCTATTATTTACAGGGAGGTGGGAATAAGCAATACCCCTAACCTGTGAATTATAGATCCATATAGAACTCCAGTTAGTGTTCCTTTAAAGATAAGATAAATAGCATTTCTAAAGTACATTTTTTTAAATTGTTTAATTAATAGGTGACTGAGAAACTTGAGAGATTATTCACGAATATAAGATGTATTTACTAGGGATTACAGTCTGCACCTCTCCAGATGTTTTTAAAACATCTCCCAACATGGACTTATGGTGCACTAGCAGTCATTGAGGGGGCAGGTTTGACATCCCTGGTATAGACTAATGGTGGCCATACACATATCTATATTATCGCCCGGTTCAATAATTAAATATTATTTCATCATGATTTTGTCTACGGACACCATGCGATACATGATTTGTAATATCACAATGCGCTTGGCCACATAATTGATAGAATACAAGGTAATCACAACATTAATGTGGTTTATAGTGGGTTTTTTCTATCACATTCCCTTTCTCTAGAAAACGTAAAATGTCCAATAGCAGAAATCTTGATTATTTACTGGCCTCAATAAATAACATTCAGTGACACTAAAAGGACAAACCATTCATGGAGAACCAGGCAATAGCTATGAATAGCACACTATATTATAATTGTTATAAAATCAACACTATTATAATTGTTATTTAACCACTTATAACTTATTTAAATGATTTTAAGAATTAGCACTCAGTACCTAACATGAGATTGATTGTTGTTTACTCCACCCAGTTGGGGGCCACTGATTTAAACCAGCACTTTTGTTTTAATCATGCACCCGAGGAAGGGGGAAACCCGAAACGTTGTGTCTCCCAGAATGCCACAATAAAAAGCACCTAAACCTATAGTATGTGTGTGCGTCTCCCCGCTACTTACTTTGAAATATCCAAAACACTGTTCTGTTGTTAACAGTCTCGGGAAACAGCACCACACCAGTTACCAATATAGGAAGCGAGGAGACATCTAACAACAAAATTAACTTTCCCTTTTCCTTATCAAACCCTCTGCCCCTATATTTTACCAAATAAAATACATTTAGGAAACAAAGAGCATGTTGCTTTGAGAAATCAATCTACAGAAATCAAAGAAAGCAGTAGACAATTTATTGAACCACAATTCCCATCACCCTCAGAAATGTATTAAGGCATAGCAGTTAACAGTAGTTAGAACGATGTGACTTTGGCATCCCTGTCCTAGAATATATTACAGTAGGCAACCAGAGATTTCCAAATGTAGCCCCCATCTGTTGTTGAGATACAAATCCCTTCAGCCTTCAGCTGCCTGGGGATGCTGGGAGTTGTAGACAACCGTGGTTTGGACGTCCCTTTTCTAAACAGAATAGTGGCGCTGATGACTTTTTAATTGTTTAACAGAAGATGCAGTCTAACCGCAAACAGATCAGTGACAAAGTAACATCAATCACATCTTACATGAAGTCAACAGGGGGTCTCATTCTGCCAAGGAGATTTTCTGCTGTACCTCTTATGGTTATGTCAAATCCAATGCAGGCACCATCTGGTCCAAGGCCATTTCTTTCCAACTCTCATTACAAGCACATGACAGACGTAGTGGAAGGGAAAGTTCTTATTAAAAGAGAAATACAACAGACAATAAGAGAACAGTCTTACGTGTTTGTAAGAGAAAAAAGCATGGAGGACAGGGATGCTCCCAAATAGATTAATCATTTTCACATTACACTTGGATCAATGCTAAACTGACTGGTCTACTGGAGTTTAATAATCCTTACTGGGTATTTTAAATTAAAGTGGATTACTGCAAAAAACAAAACACAACTTTAATGCCAGGAAAGGGCTGGCCTTAAAGTCCCGCATTGATGAAACTCCATTTTGGATGCTATGAATGTAGCATCGGGGGAGCGATTGCATTGGGAGCCATTAGCGCCACTCTGACAACGTATATGTAAATCAAAAACTGTAAACAAGCTCAAATAGTGCAATCCGCAAACTTTTATTCAATGTGTAGCAACATGTTAGGAGTTAGGTGCTCCTTTATCAAGGTAGCTGTAGCTTGATAAATGAGCATGTAATTTCGAAAAACATGTTGCTACAGATTGAATAAAAGTTTTGCGGATTGCAATATATGAGGCTCGTCTACAATTTTTTATTTACGATATGATGCCACAAGGGACGAGGTGGAATAGACAAACCCATAAAGGAAAGAAAAAAGGAGTGTGAATAACAGCATTTTGCTTCCCTTTGTACAAGCCCGTAAGGCTCAGTTATTTTTGATGCTAAACGTTGCTAATGTGAATCTATAGTTTCATACAGCAGTGTATTATTCGTTTACCTGTTTATCTTGAAAGAGGGGTCAAAAGTAACCGTTGACCGTGTGAACTATGTTCTAAGATGCATTTAAAGGCACTATGTCAATTTAAGATAAAGCGATCAATCCTTAGTCATCAACATAGATAAAACATTTTTGATCCCAAAAACTCATTCAATTAGAATTTAAGAATGAATTCCTGATTTTGCTGCTTGGATTAATTCAGAACTCTATTGTACTGCTAATCACAGATCATATTCTGTTTGCAGGAATCAAACAAAACCTTGTTTTTTGCAGCATGCAATGGTGTTATAAAATTCATTCACACATTTCTTAAGCAAAATATGAGCCCTGTCATAATTTAGCAAAAATATGGTAAACATCAAATTCCAACAAATTTAGCTTTGTTTTATTCAATTTAGTTGTTTCCCCTTATGTTTCATCCCTCCTCTATACTGTGAGCTCTTTTGGCAGGCCCTCCTTCCTATTGTACACAGTAATGCTGTAACTTACCACACTGAATGCTGTGCGGACCAGCACTTACATTATTTGCACTTTTTATTGCTTGCACTACCCTTGTATGTAACATGTATGTTTTCCTATGTATATTGATGCAACTGTAAAGCGCTACGGAAGATGTTGGTGCTATATAAAGTACAATTATAATTTAGTTCAGATTCATATTCATATATTGAGGTATTATAAACTATTGAATAAGAAGTAGGTAGGGAGGCACCCTCAGGTAAGGATTATAACAAATGTGTATTCCTCCCACCTGAGGAAGGGGGGGGGGGGACCCCCCGAAACGTGTGTGTATAACTTGCATGTTGAGCATTTAATAAATGAACATTTGTTATAATCCTTACCTGAGTGTGCCTCCCTACCTACTTCTTATTGGATAAACACTTACCTGATATGGCACAGGCTTCAGGGAGTGCACCTCAAAATCAACTGTTGGAATCCACAATATTGCTGAAAAGGACATATTATAAACTATTGCCCTTTTACACTTTATATTTTAGGATTGTACATGGAAATTATACTTGCACGAACACCACAGCTGCCCCTAGGTTCCTCGGTTCCAGGATGAGGACCTAAAACACCAGGTCCAACCTGTGGGTCTTGCCTTAACCCCCTGAACCACTGTGATGAATGCTCTTGTGGTATTGATCTGGCCCCTCTCAAAACAACTCCAGTACTGGCCTCTGAGAATAGGTGCTTTTTGTAGAGCATGTCTACTATTAAACAAGTCCTGAATTAAGATGGGGTGGCTCCAGACTGGGACCAAAGCACAACATCAGCTCAGTAATACAGGAGAAAACCCAGAAGTGAGCACCAAGCAATTAACATCCTCCACACTGGGTAGTTTTAATGGGTGAGGGAAGTTGGGGCGGGGGGTGGTGGAGGTGTTGCAGAGTATAAGTAAATAATAACTTTAAAGGAAAAAACTTTTGATAAAAAAAAAAAACATGCAGTGCATTTATTTAGTATACATGTTTATTTAATAAACAGATGAACATTGCACAACATGATGACAATACGAAATAGTTAGTGTCTCAATCTCACAAAAACACGTACAAACAAGCCTAGGATATCTCTGATGTGTCAATCAAAAGTTATAGGCTTGTAAAGTTTTACTTCCTAGTCTTAGAGTTATCTCATTCTTTTCAACAGCCTATCATGATGGATCAGCTTCTCTGGATCTTAAGCTAAAGGCTTGTAAAATATTATTTTTGACTAAAGATGGTGAGGTCTGTTAAATGTCTATTATATCGTTTAGATAAAATAAATCTCAAAATTAGGAGAACTGAAGATTAAGGAGCATTAATGTTTTCTGGAATTGGGACTATGTAAAGAGCTGCCTGTACATTGAAAAGATAGGGACTCCTAATAAAAACAAATGCAGCATACCTTAATTGGATTCATTTTGTTTATTTCAAATAGTTTCCAATCAGTGCAGCCCGACTAAATACATTTATTAAGTGTGACCCATAGGAGCAGATGATGTGGCAACATAGGTAAAATAAAAACATAATTGACTGCACATTTTGCTTTGGCACATTGCAGAGTGATATGAGAGGGAGGAGTGAGTTAACATTTCAGCTTTGGTTTCTCTTTAACATGTGTTGGCATTGAACAGGCAAAGACTCAATGGCTCAAGCAGACAAACTTTGTCTCACAGCTTGTCCATCTGTAGCTGTATTTTTCATTGATAAATCTCTTTGATTGGTAGTTCCCTTTGGATTTTTTGTTGTTGCAGTTTATCATTCACAGAAAAGTATGTATGAAATGTAGAAGGTCCGATTTTCAAATGTCAGAATGTAGTTTTAATAGAAAATAAGGTGTGTGATATTGAGTGGCACTCAGAAAACAATGATAGCAGACAAAAACAATCTATTTATTATTTATTGACTCTTACAGTGTCCAATATAGGCCATGTATAGGTGCTTTGTCACCCAAAACAGCTGTTCAATCGGGGTTGTTGATGATCCGCCAGGTCCGTTAGCCCAAAACTATGTT
Organism: Hymenochirus boettgeri; assembly: GCA_019447015.1. NCBI lineage: Eukaryota > Metazoa > Chordata > Amphibia > Anura > Pipidae > Hymenochirus > Hymenochirus boettgeri. The sequence continues at coordinate 186,566,256 of CM033472.1, forward strand.
CCTACCACTGTGGTCACGGCCCATCCCCACATCGCATGTGTGTATGAGGCTTTAAACAACAATGCAAGAAAGCTCTGTTTTCTGTGTGCTGTTTTTAAACCTTTTTTAAACATTAAGATAGTCAGAGAGAGCTGAAGTTAGAACTATCAGCTGGCATTAAATACTACTTCTGAAACACCAATGGTAAGTTGCTAGCTTTTAAGCAGTTCACAAATTCCATCATAATAAGTGAGTGAGAGTGAGGTTAAGGGCATCAGCATTTTTTTGCCTCCAGGCTACTGTGAAATAAATCAGGTCTTTTATAGATCTACAAAATAGATATTTTACCAGCACTGCGCCTTCTTGGGTCTCCAGGTGCACGCTCATACATTCACTATCTGTATTCCATATAAACCCCCTTAGGCAGCACTCTTAAAACATATACTTTTCTATGTTTTAAGAGTTTCAAATCACCTTGATCCTTTGTTAGCTTGACAAAGGATCAAGGTGATCCAAAACGTTGCAGTATTTCCTGTTCTGAAAAAGTGAGCAGAGATTGTATGGACTTTTAAAGAAATGAAATAAAAGTATATGTTTTAAGACTGCTGTCTCTTGTGACTTTTATAGATATCTACTGGTCTGCTTCAAGCATAGTGGCATAACTAGGAATCACTGGGCTCCTCCTGCTTTATCTAAAGTGGTTTTCTGGGGGGAGGCTATATATGTCATAAGGAACATGAGACTATAAACTAACTCATGGTCTTACATTAATCAGAATCATTGAATAATGCCTGGTATCATTAATTAATGCCTTTTAGCGTTAAATAGTATCCAGTAGTGTTAAACAACAACCATCCATTAGTGTTAAATAATGACTGGTAATGTTAAATACTGCTGTGGTCGGAATATAACTTGTAGTAACATAAAATACCCAAAATTAATTTCTGTACCATGGCTTTATAAATACAAGAAAACAGGTGCAGCTACTACTTAGTTTTCTCTTTCCTTAATGGGCCTCGTTTACTCCACCTCGTCCCCTGTGGTCATCACAAGTATAAATGAAGAATTGTAGGCGAGCCTCAAATAGGGCAAAAATTTATTGTAAACTATAGCAACATGTTTCGGAGTATGTGCTCCTTTATCAAGCTTGATAAAGGAGCACGTACTCTGAAACATGTGCTATAGTTATACAATAAATTAAGCATTTTGCCCTATGTGAGGCTCGCCTACAATTCTTCAATTTTATAACATGTGATGACCACAGGGGCGATTTAATTATAAATATGTCTCATGTTTTATGTTACATTGTAGGGCAAACCTTCAATTAAAGTACAACTCCGCCCTCATAATGACAGGTTTTACAATGAATTGCCTGTTTAAAGATGTTGATATATCCTGGATGTTTATTGTGTATGCCAACAGCTTAATTTGTTTCATGCCCCTTCAGCAACTTAGTGAGTTGGTTATGAGCTTGAGCATGCTCAGAGGAGGCAGATAGGGGATAAGTATTCAGTCAGTGGCCATGATGTCAACTGTCACATTCCTGATTGACATTTGCTTCCTCAAAGAACCAGAAAGAAGAACCTGGGGCAACAGGACATGTGCAGCATTCATGTTAGTTTTTAAACTTTCAGCTTTCTAACTAGCAGTATTGGGGTTTGGGGGGCATTTACCCATATTTTTTTTATCATTGGTAGGACTTTTTCACCTTTTACTCTTATGAATCAGGTGACATCATTGTTCCAATAATTGGAAAAAAAAGTGTTGCCTGTATGAATAAAAAAAAACACATGCCAGGCTAACACAATGGGGGGTAGGGCACACTGTGTGTGCTGCAATCCATTTTTGGAGTGTGATCTCCATATTTTGCAGATCACATGCACTCCGATAACAGAAATTTGCAAAAAAACCCCATTGAATTTGCACATTTCACGCTGTTATCGTGCATTGTAGTGTGGCCACAACCTACTCTTTCTGTATCCTCCTCTTGGAGAGATATCCTTCTATTTGCACATCTTTCTAATAAATGCTCTTGTTCTGCGAAAAAATCCACCCATACACAGCATCAATATTTTGATATATTTTGGCCCATTCGATTCAGCAAATTTGATCCAATGGGCCAAAATATTTACGTCAGTTTTACATTTTTTCAATCTACAATATTTGACCATATTTATCGGAAAAAAGATCGGGGCAAGGCGGAAAATTTTTCATTGACCCCCTCTTTCAGTCCCTGGCTTCCACTGATTCAATCTACGTAAGATTACAAAGGCAAGGTGGGAAATTTGATTGGTTCTTTGGATCAAATTTTTTAGGGAAAAAAATCAGCCTGGTATGGCTAGCCTTATACTGAACGCATAGTTCTGTGAACTCTCTTGATAATGGCTAATCACTCTTTGGAAATTGCTCTGCTGGTCTTTTTCAATTTAGGCCTAATTAATTCAACATGTCCCTGTGACTAGCCATATGATATCACAAATTTCCCAGTTAATTCACTATTGCTGTACCGATGGTAAATTAGAAAAAAATGAGAAAAGGACACAGTTGCAGAGTATTAAAGGAGAACTACAGTGCATAAAAATTTTTTTACAAAAATATTTAAAATGAAAAGTACCCGGTGGGTAGAGTGGAAGGTTGGTAATTCACCTTCCAAAATAATTTCTGTGAGGAGCGTCAGCAATGAGAAAAATGCTTCTGCCAGACTTCCTCAGTGCTTCATCTCTATCTTTAATAAAGGAAGGTCCAGGACACTAACCAGGCAGGTGAAAACTGTACATGGTGGTACTCATCAATGAAATTATATGGGTTAAGAATGATCAATCCTACCTCCCTGTTTCAGGTACTTTTCATTTTTAAAAAGTAAATTTTTTGTCCTTTAAAATAAATACTATCATAGGAAAGGACAGTGAATAGATATCAGGCACATTTTACATTTTAAATTCTTATAATTTTTATTTGACAAATTCAATAAAACGTTTCTCTAATAGGATTAGTGTGTATGAAAATATCACACTAGGAAGGTATGCTCAACACTTTTAAAATAAATAATTACCCAAAGTTCACCTGGAAAAGTACAGATCTAACAAACGCTGGAGGCAGTTAAAGGACAATATAAAAAAAAACATCACCCCCATTAATGTCCACACTTCCAACAGCTGAAATCACTGACTCACATTTACACAACGTGCTGCCCTTCTTTAGATATCACACAGCAAAGTTGAATTCTAAAAGCCTGCCTCCTAGACAGCCCAGGGCCATGGTTAACATACACTTGTCATGGCTGGTGGGATGTCTGTTACAACTTCTCATCCTCCTCTGCCAGTTAAACAAACTTGAAATGTCCTGTTGCTAGTATACAGCCTAAAAATCACGCTGATAAAGGGTGGGTGGAGAAGTGTTTTTTCGCATGCTAGCTTTGAGTGACAGTTAGAGGCAGACAGAATCGTTACACCCTTCACAGCATGGCTAATTGAAGGCAGAGAGAGGCTTGAAATCAGGTAAAAAAAAGTATGGGGAGAGCTGCATACCTTTAGTCTTTTTAATGCAACTGAGGCAATACAGTTTCCTTTAATAATTTTGGTTGTACGGCATTTACATAAATAGGTTATTTTATATTCATGCATATTTGAATTGAATTATATTTGCAAAATGTCTGTTTTCTTTTGTAGGTTAAACATTTTATTTACCATTTTATTTTAACTTTGTCCACACACATAATTTACAGAATTTCTCTATATTAGGGGTCAATTAAAATATTAGGGGACATTAAAAGCAGTTTTCTTTTTCAGTTTTAACCCAAGCTATTCTACACACACCTGATACATTAAGGAAGTTTTTTTTATTATTATTATAAATGGGTTTTATTAAAAAATACCCCATAGTTAGCCATTAAGGAATGGATTAAACAAAGCACAAGCCCATCACTCCTCATCCTCACATCGACCATTAGTTCAAGTTAATAACTTGATATGCTAACTGGTAACATTCAATTTGTTCCAGTTACACCCCAATGTAATAACAGAATTGATTAGTTGTAAATAGCTCTTTTAATTAGTTGCTTTTCTAATTATCATTTTAAATGAGCTTCTCTATAGGAAATTGGGTTCAACGTGGCTTTGTTTTCCAATACTAAAAGACAACGTTAGGGAGTTGCAGATACATAAATAATGACATGGTAAGAGGTTAATTGATTGGTACGGGTATTATGTTATTAGAGGAAAATATTCTTTTCTTCTAAAGGATAGGGATATGATTATACTGGATGCTTCATTACCCTTCTTGTATCACAGCTTGGTTCAATTCATATTTTAATTATATAGGGATAGATGTGTCAAACAGAAATCCCCTTTGTATTAATGTAGAAAATAATCAAAGTGCATCTAGAATCGACCCTTGATAAAATGCAAGAGCGTCTTCAAAAGCCTGTTTCCTATGTAGAGCAGGTAGGATCTTATTCAAGATTGAGATAATATGTAGAACTGGTAAACATAAAAAGGTCAGAGACAGCAGAGGTTGAAAGAGACTGATGCAAAGATGGAGATGGGGGTAAGCTTCTAAGGAAGGAAATCTGAAATTAACGTTAAAGTAATGCAATATTAGTAAAGTAAAAAAACGTTAACACTTTTTGAGGGGGGAAATGGAGTGTTTTAGGATTAAGATAGAGATACAGAAAAAAATACAGCATTGAGCTAAAAATGAGTTTAAAAGGTAGCCTTCATTCTTTTAAAGATGAAACTTTATCTTCTTATCAACTGTTTGTCAGGTTTGAATAGTGAAGTGCAATATTATTACCTGACTTTTACAATTAAGCTTAACCTTTTTCCCAATGTACAGACATGACCTTACAACACTGCAGTGGAATAGAACTATCTTTGGTTGATTATTTATATATAAAGTGGCTTTGTGGGTGGAAGAACAATTACGACATAAAGCAAGATTCACAAACTCTAGACAATGTATGCTTGTGAAGGTTCTCATTCATCCAGGTCATGGTATATCTGTTGTATTCAATTAGATCAACTGGACTTGAAATGTAGTTCTTGAAGACGTTTCGCTAGTCATCCGACTGGCTTTCTCAATTCAGAATGACTTGTACAAGAATCTGTGGCAATTATGTACCCTGGAAAATCCCAATTAGCTATCACAGCCAGGTGTTAAGGGTGTGATTGGATAGTGGCTAAGAGGTGTTATAGGAACGCCCAGGACTCAGCCGCTGTGTACCGCATCTTAAGGATAAAGGACATACCTTTGAAGATTTTAATGTTAACATATTGGCGAAGGAACGTGACTGGTTCAAGAGAGGTGTTAAGGAGGCCATTTATGTGAAAATAAAGAAACCAAGCCTAAATAAGGTGGGGGGTTCGACACCAAAATGTCTGCCATGTACAATGCTGTTTAACACCTTACTCTGGGCGTTCCTATAACACCTCTTAGCCCCATCCAATCTCACCCTTAACACCTGGCTGTGATATGCTAATTGGGATTTCCAGGGTACATAATTGCCACAGATTCGTACAAAGTCATTCTGAATTGAGAAAGCCAGTCGGATGACTAGCGAAACGTCTTCAAGAACTACATTTCAAGTTCAGTTGATCTAATTGAATACAACAGATATATCTGACAATGTATATAAACAAACCTTGACTTTATAATAATATTTTACTGTAGCTGGAATGGTGACAGAATTTTGACAGTTGGAATGCTGTAGCAGGCTTGACAGTTAGTTTATGGGAAAAAAGTCAGGTTGGATGGAAGTGGGAGTGGTTAAAAGAGGGAGGGGGGATACTGCTCCAAAACAAAAGTGTGCTGGATTGAAGTCATGCAGCAACAACATGCAAATCAGAGTAAGTGCTACTAACATGTTTTAATTATAGATTAAGATAAAGGCAAAGTTCAAGCTCCTCAAATAAAAACAAAAAACTTATTGTAAAAGTTGGACACCATGCAGTATAATGATTTCCTGTGTGCTGTTCTCCAAGTATTACTTGATACAGCTGCATGGTGGATATTAAATTGTTTTCAGGGGCATTGTGCCAGTGTTTAACTTTATGACACAATAATTACCACTCATGAAGAAATAAAATAAGATAATATGTTTAAAATACTAATGATTAATTGTCCCTTACAGTTCAGCATGCGATATAAATGTTAAATCTAAGCCAGCAAATTGGGTATTGGCGCACTCCGGAAAAAGAATACACACAGCGTATCGATATTTATTCACAAATTACGATAAGCTTTATAGAATATCGATACACCGTGTTGTAGCCTTTATCTGGAGTGCGCTAATACCCATTTTGCTGGCTGGCATTGAATGTGTGATTTACATGGAGAGACAGGTGGGGGGGGCAAACACCTGGACCACCAAACCAATATGGTGAGCAAACAGTTTCCTTGTGCCTCTCGTTACACTTAATGAACACTCTTTGAAATTTAGGCCAGGAACTTTATGCTGGAAAGGTTTAGAGGATCTGGGGCAATGCACACCATATCACCTACATGTCTAAGTAAGTGTAATTACACAAACTTATGGATTGTATATAGGATATACAAATACAAGTTTATCCAAATTACAGGCCCTAATTGTCTATTTATTTTTGTATTGCATGCATAGAATTGTTACCCTTCTTTCCACACTACATTAGTTAGGCCAAATTAATATTTATATTATTATAGTTTTTTTTTTTTTTTTAAACAACCAAGTTTAAAGGCGTTCAGGGGGTCACATAATAATCCAGACTTACCACTAGGGTGCGCTTTCTGGGGTTCAGGAACTGTGCAGCTTTGACAACACTAAGGGAATATTTCAAAGACTATGCATTCTTGGTTAGAATAGCTGATTACCTTTCCCATCTTGCCTTGCTTCTGTCATTGCTTTTCCACTGCGGTCCATGATTGTGAGGAAGAAGCAGCTCTTGGCCCCTGATAGAGCCCAAATCTCTAAATAAAACTAAAAGTCAAGGTCTCAAAATATGGGAGCAGATGTGATTACTGTTCAGCGAACCTGTCACCTTTTGCTTTAAGGTGCTATTATTTATTTATTTTCTTTTTATGTTTTCAGTTTTCACTAAAGTGCAATCAGTGGCACACACGGTGTTCTGATTGCACAGATATTTTGGGGGCGATTCTAACTTCCCCCCATTTGGGATAATCTGGACATCTGCATGAAATCAGCAATATTTCTCTAAAGAGAAAAACCTCATAAATAAATCTGACACAATTGGATTTGCCTGAACACTCACAATCAGTTGTATGTATTTTAGGGGAAAAACATCCCAAATAAGGGTGTGAATTTCACACCTGAGACTGAAAATGAACATTTCTGCAAAAATCACCATGAGCGCAAAACATTACCTATAAAATTGTGCTGTGAGTTACATGAGTCTATGGATTTATTCTGTAAAGGGGTTAATCTTGGCTACACAAGGATAGGAGCACATGGATCTCAGTGAATACACTTCTACATAATTAAAGGAATTTATAACACTGGAGGAAACAGATATCTGCCCTAAATGTTCCCAAAATAAAATGGACTTGTATAAAGAATATTAATCACACACTAGTTTATTGTTACATGATGTGCATGGAGATTTTAGGTTTTGTCATGGAAAATATTTAATATATTTTGTATACAAACAATCAAGCCTTGCACTAGAAACAGATGTATTGTGATAATTAAATTGTAAACAAAAATAGCTGGATGTCATACATGACAATACATGTGAAAAAAGGGGTTCATTTCATTTACCCAACAAAACGAAGAAGAACCACATTGACATAGAAAAAGATTCAGTGCTAGAACATTACTATGACCAGTCAAGTAAAGGCTTTCACAGCTATGGAAGGGATCAGTAAATTGACCACAGCAGAGTAATGCTAAAGAGAATTGTATGTATATGGAATTTTAGATGTAAATAGTGCAAAAGTTGCCCTGTACCATGTCTTATTCATACACTACCAGAATAAGCCATTGTCTATGAATCTATCTGCATGTCTGTCTGTCTATCCATATATCTATTTATCTTTCTGTATATCTATCCATCTGTCTCTTACAGAATGTGCACATTTCTATATTCAGATATTTTAAACAAATGCGTGTATAAGATTTTGATGATAAAAGCTGAAAGAAGACATAACATAATCTTTATGCTAAATTAGTATTATATAGATTAACTATTAGAATTCCCAAATCATTCTTTTAGAATCAGTCTTCCATTCAGTTTATCGTTTGTTTAGAATTTCTAGTAACTTTAATCCTTATATTTACTGGATGTCTAGGGCAGTTGGTTTTAACATGTGCATTTCAACATGTCTCAGCTGTTGCTGTTCATTTCAATGAAAACGAGTCTATTACCATGACTATTTTATTTCATCCTTTTAGATCAGTTACAATGTGCAATACCGTTACTGTGTATAAAATATATTTCAATTGTTTCTGTACTGTTTTATGATTTTATGTTTTATTTTTTATTTTGCATTGTTTGGTATACACTCTATACCACATTGCACTGTGTTCTATTTATTATTAATCAGCTTAGAGAAAACTACAACACTTTTAACACCCTCAGAGTGATGCAAAAACAAATGCAATTGTCCTTCATGATCTACTGCAATAAGTTCATTACACTCATATTACATTCCCATTCTGTCTTTGTGGTGTTTAAGACCTTGAATTTGTTGCAGGAAAAATAAAAAAAGTCCTATAATTTTGGTCTTCAATTATTGCATTGTTTATGCCCCGAGACTTGCAATTTTTCCGATTCCCATGCAGCTGCCGCAAATCTTGTCTTGTCATGCTAACCCCTGTACATCATTGCAAATCAGGTTAGAGTGTATTTATTATCTGCTGCTACTATTGTATCACCTGTTAGATGTATATTAGGACATATGGTGAAATACATACAAATGCCTAGTTTCTTGTTTGCACATTTCTTTCATGCTGCAAACAGGCTTCTTGCTGATCATTTAAGGCGATGAACATGGAGGAATTTTATACAACTTAAGGTGCAGTGTTTTTTTGTGCCCTTACCTAAAGAATTGGGAGCAATGAAAATCTGATTGTACTCTATTTGTAACCACAATATACACAATAGAAAAATTATACACCTGGACAATGCAAGATCAATCTGAGTACCTTAGAGACAGGTATAAATATTTGTTTTTAGTGTACCATAACTTGAACTCCAACCATCTCCTATCCTATAGAATAAATTCTCTCTTCCAATTACATTCTGGAAACCCTATGATCCATTGTGTATAAAAATGCACTTCTGTGTGTTCCTCCTTAAGAATGGTTTTAACAGCATTGCTAAATTCTGTAAAAATATAGCTTTCCATTGCACTCACTTTTTTTTACCACTAGCGCCACCTTGTGGCCTCAAAATGAATGCTGTCTGTACCTTCATTTTATAACCAGTTCCTAAATAAACAAGCTGTGTATATAAGCAACTGCAGGTTGCAAGGTAGAATTTAAATTAAGCACAATATAGTATATATACTGGAATTGGGGACTAAAGTAAATTAATTACATTTTTGGGCTATTTCATTTAGGGCTAAAAATGCTAAAAACCTGTTTGGGAGACAATCATTTATTATTATTTTTGGCGGCCTGCAACAATGTGTAGCTGTCAGTTAATTTAGTATATAATGTACAAGATGTGTATTTGTGTATATATAATAATAATATGATATAATATTTATATTTATATAGGAATTTAAAATTAATAAATTACTATACATTTAAATTCAAGGTTTTGGCAAAATACAAGTTACTTACATATATTATTCAATGAATATATATCAATATATCATAATTAGGATATATATGAATATATATATATATATATATATATGTGAATATAGATGTATATTCATTCATTAATAGCAGAATGTGTAAAGGTCTCAGAATATTAGTAACTAATCTCATTATTTACACTCTAGAGAGTCTAGAGGTTGTAATGGGAAAGTAGCATTACAACAGGACCCACGTGTATTCCAGACTGTGCTGTAAATTAACAATCAGGGAGATTCAATAAAAATTTCTTATCTATTAAAAATGGTGCTATTTTCACTTATTTTGCCCCAGATGTAAGCTTTCAAATGATAAATAAGATCTGATTGATTGGGGCAAAATTAGCACCATTTTAAACGATGAGAACTTTTATGAATCTCCTCAAATGTCTTTATATTCTGATACAACTTTCTGTACTAGCAAAATCTCCATAAATGGAACCTAGTTTTGGGGAGGGCAGGCAGCATGGCAGCTTTACCTCTTGAGCTGTTGGATGTCCTAGGTTTGCACCAGCAAATATGTAAAAGTAATGGATTTATCCATCTCCCAGACAGGTCACCCAGATGGGTATACAGTATGTACATAATGTAGATGGCGATTTAACATGTTTAAAATTATGTACATTTTGTACATGGGGATCTAACAATGTTATCAATGAAAATAGAAAGTCCTCTGCACTCTGTCCAAGTATGGGTGCTAAATCCTCTGAATCCAACCCTTGGTGGATCGTAGACATCCAAAGTAAACAAAATTGAGGGTCGCACTCCATAAAACAACTCTACTTTATTTGTGACCACACATCATATCACACAATGTTTCGGGGGATAGCGGGGGCATGTTATTCCCCCGAAACGTTATGTGATATGATGTATAACAAATAAAGTAGAATTGTTATACAGTATGTTATACAGTATGTTATCTATGATCAAATAATGGTATATAATATGGACATCATGTACATGGGGATCTAATAATCTTATTAAGTATGGACATCATATAATGGGGATCTAATAATGTTATACAGTATGTGCATCATGTACATGGGGATCTAATAATGTTATACAGTATGGATATCATATACATGGGGATCTAATAATGTTATACAGTATGGACATCATATACATGGGGATCTAATAATGTTATACAGTATGGATATCATACATGGGGATCTAATAATGTTATACAGTAGGACATCATATACATGGGGATCAATAGTTAACAGTATGGTATCTATACATGGGGATCTATAATGTTATACAGTATGGACATCATATACATGGGGATCTAATAATGTTATACAGTATGTGCATCATGTACATGGGGATCTAATAATGTTATACAGTATGGATATCATATACATGGGGATCTAATAATGTTATACAGTATGGACATCATATACATGGGGACATAATAATGTTATACAGTATGTGCATCATGCACATGGGGATCTAATAATGTATACAGTATGGATATCATATACATGGGGATCTAATAATGTTATACAGTATGTGCATCATGCACATGGGGATCTATAATGTTATACAGTATGGATATCATATACATGGGGATCTAATAATGTTATACAGATGGACATCATATACATGGGGATCTAATAATGTTATACAGTATGTGCATCATGTACATGGGGATATAATGTTATACAGTATGGATATCATATACATGGGGATCTAATAATGTTATCAGTATGGACATCATATACATGGGGATCTAATAATGTTATACAGTATGTGCATCATGCACATGGGGATCTAATAATGTTATACAGTATGGATATCATATACATGGGGATCTAATAATGTTATACAGTATGGACATCCTATACATGGGGATCTAATTAAGTTATACAGTATGGATATATACATGGGGATCTAATAATGTTACAGTATGGACATCATATACATGGGGATCTAATAATGTTATACAGTATGTGCATCATGTACATGGGGATCTAATAATGTTATACAGTATGGATATCATATACATGGGGATCTAATAATGTTATACAGTATGGACATCATATACATGGGGATCTAATAATGTATACAGTATGTCAAGCACATGGGGATCTAATCTAATATGTTATACACGTATGGATATCATATACATGGGGATCTAATAAGTTATACAGTATGTGCATCATGTACATGGGGATCTAATAATGTTATACAGTATGGATATCATGTACATGGGGAACTAATAAGTTATACAGTATGGATATCATGTACATGGGGATCTAATACAGTATGGCACATATACATGGGGATCTAATAATGTTATACAGTATGGATATCATGTACATGGGGATCTAATACAGTATGGACATTCATAACATGGGGATCTAATAATTTATGTTATACAGTATGGATATAAGTACATGGATCTAAACTTTTATACAGTATGGATACATGTACATGGGGATCAATAATGGTATACAGTATGGACATCATGTACATGGGTATCTAATAATGTTATACAGTATGGATATCGTACATGGGGATCTAATAATGGTATACAGTATGGAATCATGTACATGGGGTATCTAATTGTTATACGGTATGGATATCGTGTACATGGGGATCTAATAATGTTATACAGTATGGAATCATCATATACATGGGGATGTGGGATATGGGGAATCCTGGATTCTTTAATGGTATCCCTGGGGATATTGATTATGTTGGAAATGGACGGGATCTGTCTTGCGGGCGGGGATCTAATGAGGGGATATCAGTATGGGGGACATCATGGGGGGGGCGCATGTATGAGATGGGTGATCTAATAATGTTATAACAGTATGGACATCATATACATGGGGATCTAATAATGTTATACAGTATGGATATCATGTACATGGGTAATCAAGACAGTATTGGGAGTACATGGGGATTCAATATGTATAGACAGTATGGATACATTCATATCTACATGGGGATTCTAAATAATGTTATACAGTATGGATATCATGTAATGGGAATCTAATTAATGTTATACAGTATGGATATCATGTAATGAGGAGATCTAATAATGTTATACAGTATGGACATCATACATGGGGATCTAATAATGTTATACAAGGGGGGGAATTCATAATTTATGTTATTACAGTATGGACATCATGTACCATGAGGCGATACATGGGGATCTAATAATGTTATACAGTATGGATATCATGTACATGGGAATCTAATAATGTTATACAGTATGGATATCATGTACATGGGGATCTAATAATGTTATACAGTATGGACATCATAGTATCAGGCAGTAGTGGACATGATTGTCAACTGTCACATTCTGATTGACATTTGCGTCCTAAGAACCAGAAAGAAGACACCTGGGGCAACAGGACATTGGCAGCATGCATGTTAGTTTTAAAAACTTTTCGCTTTCTAATATTGCAGTATTGGGTTTGGGGGGCCTTTTACCCATATTTTTTTATCATTGGTAGGACTTTTTCACCTTTATCTTATTGAACAGGTGCACATTCATGTTTCATAATTGGAAAAAAGTGTTGCCTGTAGAATAAAAAAAACACATGCCAGCTAACACAATGTGGGTAGGCACACGGTGGGTGCTGCAATCCATTTTTGAGGGTGATCTCCATTTTTGCAGATCACCTGCATCCGAACAGAATATTTGCAAAAAAAAACCCCATGTGAATTTGACCATTTCACGTTGTTATCGTGCAATGTTCTGGGCCACAAACCTACTCTTTCTGTATCATTAGTGGAGAGATATCCTTTATATTTCACATCTTCTAATTAAATTCTCTGTTTGCGAACAATCCCATTACACAGGGCATCATATTTGATATATTTTGGCCAGTCGATCAGCAAATTTGACCAAGGGCCAAAAATCGTCTTTAATTTTCATCTACAATTGACCATTTATGGAAAAAAAAGGGGCAGGCGAATTCTGCCCTTTCCGTCGGTCCCAGATAATAGAGAGTACAACGGGCGGGGACTTGAGTGATCCAATTTGGGAACCCCGCGGTCGGGCTCTCTGCCGCCGTTGGCCGTCCTGGATCTCGGCTGTGCGTTGTCAATCCGGCCTAATCATGCGCCCGGGTTTGCCCGCCTATCGCCCCCCCCTTTCGTTCCTATCTGTTGACTCGGGTTAATCTGATGCCACGATAAGTATAACTATTTGTAGTACCGCTCACAGTGGTCCAGAGGCTCCCGGGCCTCCCGTGCTCACAAATTTTTTCTCCACACGCATTATTTTGTGCCTCGTTGCAACGGTCCGTGGTCAGTCTGGACGGATTGTCATCGATTCCCAAAACTCTTACACTCTTTGTGCGTGCGCCGTCCAGCCCACTGAGAACACGCTATCTGCGAAGATTCTCCCCAGGTCACCGACTCCTTAGTCATCCAGACGTCCCCGGCCACCTAACCAGGCACGCGTGAACAACCGGCGACTGTGGTATCTCACTGCCCTTCTATTGGGTTCAGCCTGATCCCTCCTACCTCCGGTCGTCCGGTCGGTATTTCATTTCCTTCCCTGTACCTCCCCACCCCTCAGCCCGGCCCGGCCCGCTACGGCCATCCTTTCCCTTTATCCCTTTCTTGACACCCTACCCAGTTCTCGGACGTGGTCTGCCCCTCTCTTGTTTCCCCCCTACCCTCCCCTGTCCCTCCCGCGCCCCGCGGCTCCCTTCCTCCCCCCCCACTCTCCTGTCCCCCCCTTTCCCTCCTTCCCGTTCTTACCGCCCTGCCCCCCTTCTCCTCTTTTCTTTTCCCCCTCTTTTTGCCTCCCCCCTCCTCTCCCCCTTCTTTTTCTTTCCCCTTCCCTTTTTTCTCTTCCTCTCTCTTCCCTTTCTTTCCCACCTCCCTCTTTCCTCTTCTTTCTTCCTCCCCCCCTTCTTTCTTTGCCACTCTTCCCTCCCTCTCGTCACACTTCTTCTCCTTTTGACTTTACCCCACCTCCCCCTTCTTTTCCTCTCTTTTCTTCTTCTTTCTTTCTCCCCTTACTTCACCCTTCTTTTCCCTTTTCTTCCTTACCCACCCTTCTTCCGAATTTATAGGGTCCCCCATTTACTCCGTAGGTTCCGCCTACATCATTCTACCCCAACGTACCTCTCTCTTGTACGTCCTCTAAAGGTATTACGATCAAACCAGGCGTTAGTTTAATCAGAAGTAGACCGTCTTAGTTGACAAAAGGTCTGACCCCAGGCGTTTTTTTATGGAGTTTAGCATGTTGACAAGTATGCTGTGGGGGACATGGAAGTCAAAGCCATGTGGGACATCGCCAACCAAACACGAGTAGGTGAGAACAGGTGGTCAGAGAGACAGGCGGGATAGCGTGTCACGAACCAAGAAGCCAACACCAGCGCCACGACGCACGCCACACCACCCCAATACCCGGGTCATGGTAGAGAGATGGGCATGTGAAAATGAGAGACGCACAAAGAGAGTAAAGGGACGTACATTACACCTTGATAATGCTACACTGTGGATAAGCCCTGTGTTCCATTTCCACCACCACCCGGCTGAATAACAGCCTGCTAGACTTCAAATTTTTAAGCTGACACGGCCGACGTTCTACCTACCCACTCCGTCATTGTACCTGCGCACGATCCCTCCTCGGACCTTGGGTTCCCACGTGGCATTCCTGCATTTTGACTAAACCACCACATACATAAACAGACACATCAAGCGCCCCCCTAGGACGAGTTAAGTCAGATAACATAAACATATCAACCATCGGACACGCGCGTGAAGAGGTTAATGGCACCTCCGGTCCCATGCCCCCCCGGATCATAATGCATATTAAGAAAGGAAAATACAGATCCACTTTCTTCTAAAGGATAGGGATAGATTAACTGGATGCTTCATTACCCTTCTTGTATCACAGCTTGGTTCAATTCATATTTTAATATATAGGATAGATGTGTCAAACAGAAATCCCCTTTGTATTAATGTAGAAAATAATCAAGAGCACTAGAATCGACCCTTGATAAAATGCAAGAGCGTCTTCAAAAGCCTGTTTCCTATGTAGAGCAGGTAGGATCTTATTCAAGATTGAGATAATATGTAGAACTGGTAAACATAAAAAGGTCAGAGACAGCAGAGGTTGAAAGAGACTGATGCAAAGATGGAGATGGGGGTAAGCTTCTAAGGAAGGAAATCTGAAATTAACGTTAAAGTAATGCAATATTAGTAAAGTAAAAAAACGTTAACAACTTTTTGAGGGGGAAATGGAGGAGTGTTTTAGGATTAAGATAGAGATACAGAAAAAAATACAGCATTGAGCTAAAAATGAGTTAAAAGGTAGCCTCATTCTTTTAAAGATGAAACTTTATCTTCTTATCAACTGTTTTGCTCAGGTTTGAATAGTGAAGTGGCAATATTAATTTACCTGACTTTACAATTAACTTAACCTTTTTCCCAATGTACAGACATGACCTTAACACACTGCAGTGGAATAGAACTATCTTTGGTTGATTATTTATATATAAAGTGGCTTTGTGGGTGGAAGAAAAATTACGACATAAAGCAAGATTCACAAACTCAGACAATGTATGCTTGTGAAGGTTCTCATTCATCCAGGTCATGGTATATCTGTGTATTCAATTAGATCAACTGGACTTGAAATGTAGTTCTTGAAGACGTTTCGCTAGTCTCTCGACTGGCTTTCTCAATTCAGAATGACTTGTACAAGAATCTGTGGCAATTATGTACCCTGGAAAATCCCAATTAGCATATCACACGCCAGGTGTTAAGGGTGTGATTGGATAGTGGCTAAGAGGTGTTATAGGAACGCCCAGGACTCAGCCGTGTGTAACTGCATCTTAAGGATAAAGGAAACTAACTTGAAGATTGTAATGTTAACATATTGGCGAAGGAACGTGACTGGTTCAAGAGAGGTGTTAAGGGGCCATTTATGTGAAAATAAAGAACCAAGCCTAAATGAGTGGGGGGGTTCGACACCAACTGTCTGCCATGTACAATGCTGTTTTAACACCTTACTCTGGGCGTTCCTATAACACCTCTTAGCCACTATCCAATCTCACCCTTAACACCTGGCTTGTGATCTAATTGGGATTTCCAGGGTACATAATTGCCACAGATTCTTGTACAAGTCATTGAATTGAGAAAGCCAGTCGGATGACTAGCGAAACGTCTTCAAGAACTACATTTCAAGTCCAGTTGATCTAATGAATACAACAGATATATCTAGACAATGTATATAAACAAAACCTTTGACTTTATAATAATTTTACTGTAGCTGGAATGGTGACAGAATTTTGACAGTTGGAATGCTGTATGCAGGCTTGACAGTTAGTTTATGGGAAAAAAGTCAGGTTGGATGGAAGTGGGAGTGGTTAAAAGAGGGAGGGGGGATACTGCTCCAAAACAAAATGTGTGCTGGATTGAAGTCATGCAGCAAACAAGCAATCAGAGTAAGTGCTACTAACATGTTTTCAATTATAGATTTAGATAAAGGCAAAGTTCAAGCTCCTCAAATAACAAAACAAAAAACTTATTGTAAAAGTGGACACCATGAGTATAATGATCTCCTGTGTGCTGTTCTCCAAGTATTACTCTGATACAGCTGCATGGTGGATATTAAATTGTTTTCAGGGGCATTGTGCCAGTGTTTAAACTTATGACCACAATAATTACCACTCATGAAGAAATAAAATAAGATAATATGTTTAAAAACTAATGATTAATTGTCCCTTACAGTTCAGCATGCGATATAAATGTAAATCTAAGCCAGCAAATTGGGTATTGGCGCACTCCGGAAAAAGATACACACAGCGTATCGATATTTATTCACAAATTACGATAAGCTTTATAGAATATCGATACACCGGTGTGTAGCCTTTATCTGGAGTGCGCTAATACCCATTTGCTGGCTGGCATTGAATGTGTGATTTACATGGAGGACAGGTGGGGGTGGCAACACCTGGACCACAAACCAATATGGTGAGCAAACAGTTTCCTTGTGCCTCATCGTTACACTTAATGAACACTCTTTGAAAATAGGCCAGGAACTTTATGCTGGAAAGGTTTTGAGGATCTGGGGCAATGCACCCATATCACCTACATGTCTAAGTAAGTGTAATTACACAAACTTATGGATTGTATATAGGATATACAAATACAAGTCTTATCCAAATTACAGGCCCTAATTGTCTATTTATTTTTGTATTGCATGCATAGAATTGTACCCTTCTTTCCCACATACATTTAGTTAGGCCAAATTAATATTTATATTATTATAGTTTTTTTTTTTTTTTTAAACAACCAAGTTTAAAGGCGTTCAGGGGTCACATAATAATCCAGACTTACCACTAGGGTGCGCTTCTCTGGGGTTCAGGAACTGTGCAGCTTGACAACACTAAGGGAATATTTCAAAGACTATGCATTCTTGGTTAGAATAGTGATTACCTTTCCCATCTTGCCTTGCTTCTGCTCATTGCTTTTCCACTGCGGTCCATGATTGTAGGGAGAAGAAGCAGCTCTCTGGCCCTGATAGAGCCCAAATCTTCTAAATAAAACTAAAAGTCAAGGTCTCAAAATCCTATGGGAGCAGATGTGATTACTGTTCAGCAACTGTCACCTTTTGCTTTAAGGTGCTATATATTTATTATTTTCTTTTTATGTTTTCAGTTTTCACTAAAGTGCAATCAGTGGCACACACGGTGTTCTGATTGCACAGATATTTTGGGGGCGATTCTAATCTTCCCCCCATTTGAGGATAATCTGGACATCTGCATGAAATCAGCAATATTTCTCTAAAGAGAAAACCTCATAAATAAATCTGACAAATTGGATTTGCCTGAACACTCACAATCAGTTGTATGTATTTTAGGGGAAAACCAATCCCAAAAATAGGGTGTGAATTTCACACCCTGAGACTGAAAATGAACATTTCTGCAAAAATCACCATGAGCGCAAAACATTACCTATAAAATTGTGCTGTGAGTTACATGAGTCTAGGATTTATTCTGTAAAGGGGTTAATCTTGGCTACACAAGGATAGGAGCACATGGATCTCAGTGAATACACTTCTACATAATTAAAAGGAATTTATAACACTGGAGGAACAAGATATCTGCCCAAATGTTCCCAAACATAAAATGGACTTGTATAAAGATATTAATCACACACTAGTTTATTTGTATACATGATGTGCAAGGAGATTTTAGGTTTTGTCATGGAAAATATAATATTTTGTATACAAACAATCAAGCCTTGCACTAGAAACAGATGTTGTGATAATTAAATTGTAAACAAAAATAGCTGGATGTCATACATGACAATACATGTGAAAAAGGGGTTCATTTCATTTACCCAACAAAACGAAAGAAGAACACACATTGACATAGAAAAAGATTCAGTGCTAGAACATTACTATTGACCAGTCAAGTAAAGGCTTTCACAGCTATGGAAGGGATCAGTAAATGACCACAGCAGAGTAAATGCTAAAGAGAATTGTATGTATATGGAATTTTAGATGTAAATAGTGCAAAAGTTGCCCTGTACCATGTCTTATTCATACACTACCAGAAAAGCCATTGTCTATGAATCTATCTGCATGTCTGTCTGTCTATCCATATATCTATTTCTTTCTGTATATCTATCCATCTGTCTCTTACAGAATGTGCACATTTCTATATTCAGATATTTTAAACAAATGCTTGTATAAGATTTTGATGATAAAAGCTGAAAGTAGACATTAACATAATCTTATATGCTAAATTAGTATTATATAGATTAACTATTAGAATTCCCAAATCATTTTTAGAATCAGTCTTCCATTCAGTTTATCGTTTGTTTAGAATTTCTAGTAACTTTAATCCTTATATTACTGGATTGTCTAGGGCAGTTGGTTTTAACATGTGCATTTCAACATTGTCTCCAGCTGTTCTGTCTCATTTCAATGAAAACGAGTCTATACCATGACTATTTTATTTCATCCTTTTAGATCAGTTACAATGTGCAATACCGTTACTGTGTATAAAATATATTTCATTTGTTCTGTACTGTTTTATGATTTTATGTTTTATTTTTTATTTGCATTGTTTGGGATACACTCTATACACAATTGCACTGTGTTCTATTTATTATTAATCAGCTTAGAGAAAACTACAACACTTTTAACACCCTCAGAGTGATGCAAAAAAAATGCAATTGTCCCTTTCATGATCCTACTGCAATAAGTTCATTACAACTCATATTACATTCCCATTCTGTCTTTGTGTGTGTTTAAGACCTTGAATTTGTTGCAGGAAAAATAAAAAAAGTCCTATAATTTTGGTCTTCAATTTTATTGCATTGTTTATGCCCCCGAGACTTGCAATTTTTCCGATTCCCATGCAGCTGCCGCAAATCTTGTCTTGTCATGCTAACCCCTGTACATCATGCAAATCAGGTTAGAGTGTATTATTTATCTGCTGCTACTATTGTATCAACCTGTTAGATGTATTATTAGGACATATGGTGAAAATCATACAAATGCCTAGTTTCTTGTTTGCACATTTCTTTCATGCTGCAAACAGGCTTCTTGCTGATCATTTAAGGCGATGAACATGGAGGAATTTTATACAACTTTAGGTGCAGTGTTTTTTTGTGCCCTTACCTAAAGAATTGGGAGCAATGAAAATCTGATTGTACTCTATTGTAACCACAATATACACAATAGAAAAATTATACACTGGACAATGCAAGATCAATCTGAGTACATTAGAGACAGGTATAAATATTTTGTTTTTAGTGTACCATAACTTGAACTCCAACCATCTTCTCCTATCCTATAGAATAAATCTCCTCTTCCAATTTACATTCTGGAAACCCTATGATCCATTGTGTATAAAAATGCACTTCTGTGTGTTCCTCCTTAAGAATGGTTTTAAACGCATTGCTAAATTCTGTAAAAATATAGCTTTCCATGCACTCACTTTTTTTACCACTAGCGCCACCTTGTGGCCTCCAAAATGAATGCTGTCTGTACCTTCATTTATAACCAGTTCCTAAATAAACAAGCTGTGTAATATAAGCAACTGCAGGTTGCAAGGTAGAATTTAAATTAAGCACAATATAGTATATTACTGGAATTGGGGACTAAAGTAAATTATACATTTTTGGGCTATTTCATTTAGGGCTTAAAAATGCTAAAAACCTTGTTTGGGAGACAATCATTTTATTATTATTTTGGGCGCCTGCAACAATGTGTAGCTGTCAGTTAATTTAGTATATAATGTACATAAAGATGTGTATTGGTGTATATATATAATAATATGATATAATATTTTATTATATAGGAATTTAAATTAATAAATTACTATACATTTAAATTCAAGGTTTTGGCAAAATACAAGTTACTTACATATATATTCATATGAATTATATATCAATATATCATAATTAGGATATATATGAATATAATATATATATATATATGTGAATATAGATGTATATTCATTCATTAATAGCAGAATGTGTAAAGGTCTCAGAATTTAGTAACTAATTCCATTATTTACACTCTAGAGAGTCTAGAGTTGTAATCTGGGAAAGTAGCATTACAACAGGACCCACGTGTATTCCAGACTGTGCTGTAAATAACAAATCAGGGAGATTAATAAAATTCTTATCATTAAAAATGGTGCTATTTTCACTATTTTTGCCCCAGATGTAAGCTTTCAAATGATAAATAAGATCTGATTGATTGGGGCAAAATTAGCACCATTTTAAACGATGAGAACTTTTATTGAATCTCCTCAAATGTCTTTTATATTCTGATACAACTTTCTGTACTAGCAAAATCTCCATAAATGGAACCTAGTTTTTGGGGGGGGCAGGCAGCATGGCAGCTTTACCTCTTGAGCTGTTGGATGTCCTAGGTTTGCACCAGCAAATTGTAAAAGTAATGGATTTATCCATCCCCAGACAGGTCACCCAGATGGGTTATACAGTATGTACATAATGTAGATGGCGATTTAACAATGTTTAAAATTATGTACATTTTGTACATGGGGATCTAACAATGTTATCCAATGAAAATAGAAAGTCCTCTGCACTCTGTCCAAGTATGGGTGCTAAATCCTCTGAATCCAACCCTTGGTGGATCGTAGACATCCAAAGTAAACAAAATTGAGGGTCGCACTCCAATAAACAACTCTACTTATTTGTGACCACACATCATATCACACAATGTTTGGGGGAATAGCGGGGGCATGTTATTCCCCCGAAACGTTATGTGATATGATGATAACACAATAAAGTAGAATTGTTATACAGTATGTTATACAGTATGTTATCTATGATCAAATATATGATATAATAGGACATATGTACAGGGGATCTATAATCTTATATAGTATGGACATCATATACATGGGGATCTAATATGTTATACAGTAGTGCACATGGACATGGGGATCTAATAATGTTATACAGTATGGATTCATAACATGGGGATCTAATAATGTTATACAGTATGGACATATCATATACATGGGGATCTAATAATGTTATACAGTATGGATATCATATACATGGGGATTAATAATGTTATACAGTATGGACATCATATACATGGGGATCTAATAATGTATACAGTATGGATATCATAACATGGGGATTAATAATGTTATACAGTATGGAATCATATACATGGGGATCTAATAAGTTATACAGGATGTGCATCATGTACATGGGGATCTAATAATGTTATACAGTATGGATATCATATACATGGGGATCTAATAATGTATACAGTATGGACATCATATACATGGGGATCTAATAATGTTATACAGTATGTGCATCATGCACATGGGGATCTATAATGTTTACAGTATGGATATCTATTACATGGGGATCTATAATGTTATACAGTATGTGCATCATGCACATGGGATGCTAATAATGTTATACAGTATGGATATCATATACAATGGGGATCTATAATGTTATACAGTATGGACATCATATACATTGGGATCTAATAATGTTATACAGTATGTGATCATTACATGGGGATCTAATAATGTTATACAGTATGGATATCATATACATGGGGATCTAATAATGTTATACAGTATGGACATCATATACATGGGATCTAATAATGTTATACAGTATGTGCATCATGCACATGGGGATCTAATAATGTTATACAGTATGGATATCATATACATGGGGATCTAATAATGTTATACAGTATGGACATCATATACATGGGGATCTAATATGTTATACAGTATGGATATCATATACATGGGGATCTAATAATGTTATACAGATGGATATCATATACATGGGGATCTAATAATGTTATACAGTATGTGCATCATGTACATGGGGATCTAATAATGTTATACAGTATGGATATCATATACAGGGGATCTAATAATGTTACAGTATGGACATCATATACATGGGGATCTAATAATGTTATACAGTATGTGCATCATGCACATGGGGATCTATAATGTTTATACAGTATGGATATCATATACATGGGGATCTAATAATGTTATACAGTATGTGCATCATGTACATGGGGATCTAATAATGTTATACAGTATGGATATCATGTACATGGGGGGACTAATAATGTTATACAGTATGGATATCAGTACATGGGGATCTATACAGTATGGACATCATATACATGGGGATCTAATAATGTTATACAGTATGGATATCATGTACATGGGGATCTAATACAGTATGGACCAATACATGGGGATCTAATAATATTAGTTTATACAGTATGGAATCAAGTACATGGGGATCTAATACTTTATACAGTATGGATATCATGTACATGGGGATCTAATAATGGTATACAGTATGGATCATCAGTTACATGGGATCTAATAATGTTATACAGTATGGATATCATGTACATGGGATCTAATAATGTGATACAGTATGGAACATCAGTACATGGGATCTAATAATGTTATACGTATGGATATCTGTACATGGGGATCTAATAAGTTATACAGTATGAATCATTACATGGGGATCTAATAATGTTATACAGTATGGATATCATTACATGGGGATCTAATAATGTTTACAGTATGGTTATCATGTTACATGGGGATCTAATAATGTTATACAGTATGGAATCATATACAGGGGATCTAATAATGTTATACAGTATGGACATCATGTACATGGGATCTAATAAGTTATACAGTATGGATATCATGTACATGGGGATCTAATAATGTTATACCGTATGGACATCATATACATGGGGATCTAATAATGTTATATACGTATGGACTCATGTACATGGGGATAAATAATGTTATACAGTATGGACATCATGTACATGGGGATCTAATAATGGATACAGTATGTGCATCATGTACATGGGGATCTAATAATGTAATACAGTATGAATCATCTACATGGGGATCTAATAAATGTATTACAGTATGGATATTTCATGTAGGGATCTAATAATGTTAACAGTATGGATATCATACATGGGGATCTAAAATGTTATACCGCATGGAATCATGTACATGGGGATCTAATAATGTAATACAGTATGGACATCATATACATGGGGATCTAATAATGTTATACAGTATGGATATCATTGATAGTGTTTAGTGTTATTAGGTTTAGAGCTTTCGTTCTTCTTAATACTTATATTTCAGAGATATTAAAGTAATAATTTCTCACAATATTATTCTGTTGTAATCTCAGTTTGAGTGGGTTCAAAACATTTTACACATAATAAACTTTGTGATAAAAGGCTTATCGTGTCCTGTCTTTTGCTTTGTATGTGCTATGAGGAATTGAAGAATGAAAAGAAATAACACCTGAAAAAAATGGGATTCCAAACACAGTGTGAAAGGGCATGTCCACCCCCAAAACTAGAATGTAACCCACTACTGGCCCCACTGTGTAGTGTAGCAAAATCCTTACCTTCCATCCAAAATGGTCTCCTGTAATTGCTCCAAGTCCAAAAAGTGACCACCAGGAACTGGCAGAGTCCATATAGGCCTCCTGTGTCTCCTCGGAGAATTTGCCATGCGCACTGCAGCCCTCCCTTCCTTCCTCTCCTTCCGTGTCTCTCTCTCCCTCCCCTAGCTCAAATCCCTTTCGTATGTGTGGGCTCCTTCCCCAAACCCAACCACCATAGTTATTGAATCAAAACTCCCTGATCAAGGGCGGGACTGAACTGAGGAGAGAGGCAAGTAAGTAATGATCGGGGGAGTTTGTGACAAATACTTTCAACCACTTTTCTGAAACTGTTTGAACCGGTTATCTATTGCCTTTTGATATCCATATGCTGTCTGTGTGCGCACACATTTATTAGAGATGGGATCCGGCACGAACCCGGATCCGACACAGAACCCCTCGGTTCCGAAATCCGAAAGATCTGTCCAAATCGGATGGATTCTCCGGATTTCAGGACTTTCGGGACTTTTTTCGAAAATATCTTTGAACTTCGAAAATCCTTGAAAATACGACCAAGACCATTTTAGAGTTTCCAATTGTATGTTCGAAATCGAATCGTATATTATTGCTGTTCCTTAATATTATATACTTTTATTATGTTAGCTAACCTTCTCGGGACTCGTATTACGCAACGCTATCTTTTCGTTAACAAAAGGCTTTTTCTAGCATTAATATGTCATTGTATATTTTTGAAATCGAATGTTCAAGGCTATTTTCGAAATAAAAGATCGAAAATTGCCTTGAACATTCGAAAATCTTCGAAAAATGCGATTAGGAAACTCGAAAGTGGTCGTATTTCAAGGATTTTCGAAAATAAGCTCAGTGACATTCAAAATCTTTCGAAAATTTATTCCGTGTTTCGGATCTTTGGATCTTCGGCCATCTACTAATTCTTAGATATATTTTGCTGTTCTTTAATCATAAATATATTATTCATGTTAGCTAACCTTTCTGGACTTTCGTATTCGCAACGCTATCTTTTTCTTTAACAAAGGCTTTTCTAGCATTAATAGTGTCTTTATTACATATTTATAAAGGGCAACTTTGGGGTCCCTGAAAATGTTAGGGTAAAATAAAAGCCTTCTTAAAATGGTCCTGGATCACATCTCTGGCTGTAGCCGTGGAGAAATTATATTTCAGTGAATGTTCAGATTTCCTGCTTACAGGTGGTGAGTGACAATCACCTGGACCTCCCCTCTGCCCCAGGAAAACATGCCTAGTAAGTTAAGTAAAGTGGGGAAAACATGAAAGTACCCTGC
The DNA here is from genome assembly GCA_019447015.1 of Hymenochirus boettgeri. Taxonomy (NCBI): domain Eukaryota; kingdom Metazoa; phylum Chordata; class Amphibia; order Anura; family Pipidae; genus Hymenochirus; species Hymenochirus boettgeri. The sequence continues at coordinate 186,592,247 of CM033472.1, forward strand.
ACAGATAAAAAAAAATACGTTAATACAAAGCTAGCGGTTATTTGGAGCTTTTGAACGAGCTTAAAGACACAATTGAAAAGGTGTTAATTTTCGTAGCAAAAAACGGAACACAATTATTGCAGTCGCTTGCGCTGTTCAAAACGTAAAAAATTGCGACATGCACAGCAGCGCAAACCTTCTCCTAACACCTCAGATGTTAGTTAGTGTGAAATTAGCACTGTATTTCCCTTTAGCCACGGATATTGCATCTCCCTGACTAGTGCAGTAAAAGGCACAGGTAACTGTTGGAATTACATAAAGATGTGTGAATGATGGTTCCAACGCTAGTGAAGATATTGAAACAAAGTACTCTAAGTAGAATAAAAGGTTGTGTTTAAAGGCTCCACTACATGAATTGTCTTGTTCATTCATCTTGTGAACAGTTGTACTCAAAAGTGGGATCTTCATTGAGTGTTAAAAATACTGCAGAGCCTTTTTCCTGACTTAACTCATGCAGAGCCTTAAGGTTCTACACACGTGCGATGTCTCAGGAACGAACATTTCAGCTAATAATCGTGTATTGGCCCTTGACGGACTGAAACGGCGTTCATCAGAGATCCGCCGGTTGGTCGGGCAACGATCCCCAACAGAACGTCCGTTTTGGCAGATAAAGGGCCCATTCATGGGCCGATTATTGGCTAAAAACGTTCATTCCTACACATCGTACGTCGCGGGTCGTGACCTGCGATTGCACGTGTGTTTTACTCCTGACTTACTCCTGCAGAGCCTTACTCTTGACTTACCATAAGACATTACCCTGATTATCGTGCAGAGCCTTACTCCTGACTACTTCTGCAGAGCCTTACTCCTGACTTACTTCTGCAGAGCCTTACTTCTGACTTACTCCTGCAGAGCCTTACTCCTGACTTACTCCTGCAGAGCCTTACTCCTGAATTACTCTTACAGAGCCTTACTCCCGACTACTCCGGCAGAGCCTACTCTGACTTCTTGCAGAGCCTTACTCGGACGTATCTCCCTGCAGAGCCTTACTCCTGTAACAAAACTCTTGCAGAGCCTTATCCTGACTTAGTCCTGCTGATCTTTTACTCCTGACTACTCCTGCAGAGCCTTACTCTGACTTACTTCCTGCAGAGCTTTAACTCTTAACTTACTCCTGCATAGCCTTACTCCCGACTGTCTCCTGATGAGCTACTTCTACTGAACGTGCAGAGCCTCTCTGACTTAATCCTGCAGCTTACTCCTGCGAGCCTTACTCCTGTACTCTACTCCTGCAGAGCCTTACTCCTGACTTACTCCTGCAGAGCCTTACTCTTGACTTACTCCTGCATAGCCTTACTCCCGACTTTCTCCTGCAGAGCCTTACTTCTGACTGACTCATGCAGAGCCTTACTTCTGACTTACTCTTGCAGAGCCTTACTCCTGACTTACCCCTGCAGAGCCTTACTTCTAACTTACTCATACAGAGCCTACTTCTGCAGAGCCATTTTCCTAACCTACTCATGCAGAGCCTTACTCTGACTTACTCCTGTAGAGCCTTACTCTGACTTACTCCTGCAGAACCTTACTTCTAACTTACTCATACAGAGCCTTACTCCTGACTTACTTCTGCAGAGCCCTTTTCCTGACTTACACCGACAGAGCCATACTTCTGACTTACTCCTGCAGAGTCTTACTCCTGACTTACTCCTGCAGAGCCTTACTCCTGACTTACTCCTGCAGAGCCTTTTGTCTGATTACATATAGCGCCTTACTCCTGACTTACTCTCAGACCTTACCTTGACTTCTCCTGCATAGCCTTACTCCCGACTTTCTCCTGCCAGAGCTACTCTGACTGACTCAGCAGAGCCTTACTCTGATATATCTTGCAGAGCCTACTCGACTTACCCCTGCAGAGCCTTACTTCTAAGCTACCATACAGAGCCACTTCTGCAGAGCCATTTCCTAACCACTCATGCAGAGCCTTACTCCTGACTTACTCCTGCAGAGCTTACTCCTGACTATCCTGCAGAACTTACTTCTAACGTACTCATACAGAGCCTTACTTGACTACTTCTGCAGAGCCCTTTTCCTGACTTACACCGACAGAGCCATACTTCTGTACCTGCAGAGTTTACCCTGACTGACTCCTGCAGAGCCTACTCCTGACTTACTCCGGCAGAGCCTTTTCTGACTGACTCATATAGCGCCTTACTCCTGACTTACTCCTGCAGAGCATCACTCCTAAACTTACTCCTGCAGATCTTTTTTCTACTACTCATGCAGAACCTACTCCTGACTATCCTGCATAGCATATTACTCCGCCTTACTCCTGCAGAGCCTTTCCCGACATCTCATGCAGAGGCCTTTCTCTTGCGTTATCTACAGAGCATACTTATGATTTCTTCCTACAGGAGCCTTAACTCCTGACTTACCATGCAGAACCTACTCCTGACTTACTCCTGCAGAGCCTTACTTCTAAGTACTCATACAGAGCTACTCTGCAGGCCATTTCCAACCTACTCATGCAGAGCCTTACTCTGACTTACTTCTGCAGAGCCCATTTCCTGACTTACTTCTGCAGAGCCCCTTTTCCGACTTACTCTGCAGAGCCCTTTTCCTGACTTACACCTGCAGAGCTTACTCGTCTGACTTACTCCTGCAGAGTCTTACTCCTGACTTACTCTGCGAGCCTTACTCCTGACTTATCGTGCGCAGAGCCTACTCCTGACTTACTCTGCAGAGGCATCACTCCTAACTTACTCCTGCAGAACTTTTTTCTTACTTACTCATGCAGAACTTTACTCCTGACTTACTCCTGCATAGCATTACTCCTGCCTTACTCCTGCAGAGCCTTTTCCCTGACGATCTCATGCAGAGCCTTTCTCTTGACTTAGTGCTGCAGAGCCATACTTATGACTTCTCCTCCTACAGAGCCTTACTCCCTGACTTCTCATGCAGAACCTTACTCCTGACTTCTCCTGACTTACTCCTGCAGAGCCTTTTTTTCAACTTAAAAAAATGTCCACCCTTAAAAAAATTTTTTTATATATATTCCCCTTTCCCCAGCCCCAACCACTATTTTTTTTATTTTAGAAAGTGCCCCAAACTTTAACTTACTCTCCTCTTCCTTCGCCGCACTGCCAGGGCCCTCTGCTTGCGAGAACATGCAAGCAGAGGGGCGGCGCCGGCAGTCGCGTCTGTGATGGCCTGAGTGGCAGCCAATCGGAGCGGCTGCCGGGAGTTCAGTGCGGTGGAGGAAAGAGGGAAGGTAAGTAAAGTTTGGGCACTTTCTAGAATAGCATATAGCGGTTGGGGCTGGGGGGACAGGGGGAATGATATACTTAAGGGTTTTATGGTAGGGGGAGGGAATCCTATCGGGAGGGAGAGGGAGGGGGAGGAAGGGGGAGAAGGGCTGCAGTACGCATGTACACTTCTCCGGATGCCAGGTAGAAGGCAGAGTCCTATATGGACTCTGCTATCCTCCTGGTGGGCAGTTTTTGGGACTTGGGGGGGGACACAGGAGAACCATATGGAGCTGGGAAGTGAGGTAAGGATTTATTATACTACATGATGGGGCCATTACTGGCGGGATTATAGTTTTGGGGGTGGACATGCCCTTTAATGCAGAATCTTACTACTGACATACTCCTGCAGAGCCTTGGTTCTGACTCTCTCCTGCAGTCTTACTCTTGACTTAATCGTGCAGAATTTTACTCAACTATTCGCATTGCCTTACTCCTGATCTTATACTACAGAGCCTTATCCTGGCTTACTCATGCAGAGCTTCACTCCGGTCTTACTTCTGCAGAGCCTTAATCCTGACTTATTCCTGCAGAGCCTTACTCCTGACTACTCCGCAGAGCCGTATCCTGACATACTCCTGCAGAGCCATACCCTCACTTACTCATGCAAAACCCTACTCCTGACGTACTCCTGAAAGCCTTACTCCTGACTTACTCATTCAGAACCTTACTCCTGACCTACTCCTGCAGAGCTCTACTTCCTGACCTACTTATGCAGAGCCTTATTTCTGACTACTCCTGCAGAGCTTACTCCTGACTTACTCCAGCAGAGCCTTACTTCTAACTTATTCATGTAGACCCTTACTCTTGACTTACTCCTGCAGAGCCTTACTTCAAACTCTTCGCAGAGCCTTACTTCTAACTTACTCATACAGAGCCTTACTCCTGCTTGCTTCAACAGAGCCCTTTTCCTGACTTACTATTGCAGAAACCTTACTACTGACTTACTCTGCAGAGCCTTACTCCTGACTTACTCATGCAGAGCTTTATTCCTACCTTACTCCTGCAGCGCTTTTCTTACTATCTCATGCAGAGTCTTTCTCCTGAACTCATGCAACCTTACACCGACTTACTCCTGCAGAGCTTTACTTCTGACTTTCTCCTACAGAGCATTACTCCTGGCTACTCATGCAGGAACCCTACTCCTGACTTAATAATGCAGAATCATACTACTGACGTACTCCGCAGAGCCTTTTTTCTGACTTTTTCCTGCAGTCTTACTCTTGACTACTATGCAGAGTTTACTTCTACTTACTTCTGCAGAGCCTTACTCTGACTTACTCATGCAGAGCTTTACTCCTGACTTACTCCTGCAGAGCCTTATTCCTGGCTTTCTCATGCAGAGCTTTACTCCTGACTTACTCCTGCAGAGCCTTATTCCTGATTACTCCTGCAGAGCCGGACTCCTGACTTTCTCCTACAGAGCCTACTCGACTTACTCATGCAGAACCCTACTCCTGACTTACTAATGCAGAATCTTACTACTGACGTACTCCTGCAAGCCTTATTCCCGGCTTTCTCATGCAGAGCTTTACTCCAGACTTACTCCTGCAGAGCCTTATTCCTGATTTATCCTGCAGAGCCATACTCCTGAATAACTCCTGCAGAGCTTTACTCTGACTAACTCATGCAAAACCTTACTCCTTACTTACTCTTGCAGAGCCTTACTTCTGATTTCTCCTACAGAGCCTTACTCCTGACATACCTGCAGAGCTTACTCCTGACTAACTCATGCAAAAACTACTCGACTTACTCATGGTAGGAGCCTTACTCCTGACTTACTCATGCAGAGCCTTACTCCTGACTACTCCTGCAGAGCCTTAATTCTTACTTATCCTGCAAGCCTTACCCTAACTTACTCCGCAGAACCTACTATACTGTACTCCTGCAGAGCCTTACTCCTAACTTACCTGTAGAGCCTTACTCCTGACTAACTCATGCAGAGCCTAACTTCTGACTTACTCTGCAGAAACCTTACTCCTGAATTACTCATGCAGAGCCTTCTCCTGACTACTACTTCACGAAACTACTCCTGACTACTCATGCAGAGCATACTCCTGACTACTCCTGAATTACTCCCACAGAGACTTATTCTGACTTTGGTTCTGTGTTGGGCTCATGTGCTGTCTCCCAAAACAAAATGGGATGACCATATAGTTTTGTTTGCTTTGCTTCTTCCTGCTATTTTTGTGTGTTGTGTTTCTGCGTGACTTTTTTATGCAGTTGTATGTAATAGGGTTATAAAATAAAGTTGTAATAATGATTTAAATACAACCAATAGAGAGATATTAACACGACACACTGTTTCTGCTGTTGACTTTTTTCTAGCAATATAAATAAGTTTAACATAAGTGCGATAAGGTTATAAATATAAAGAATAAAGCATATTAACAAACACTCAGGACAATGTAATTAAATTCTTATAGTTAAAAGGTATGTCCACCCCCAAAACTAAAATTTAACACACTACTGGCCCCACTGGTAGGTGTAGAAAAATCTTACCTACATCCCAGCTCCAAATTGTTCCTTGTAATCTCCCTCCAATAAGTCAAAAAAAGTGACCACGGAGCCTGGCCGAGTCCATATTGACTCTGCCTCCTGTCTCTCCCGGGAGAAAAATGACATGCGCACTGAGCCTCCCCCCCTCCCTCTCCCTCCCATTTCTCTCTCCCTCCCCCTAGTGTAAATCCCCTTTTCTGTAGTGTAGGGCTCCCTCCCCTAATCCCAACTGCTATAGTTATTTGAAGCAAACTCCCCCGATCATTACTTACTCAAGAACGCGGCTGCCGGTCTGACACCCCTGCTTGCAGTTTCTGAAGCAGAGGGCCGGGACTGAACGACGGAATAGAGAGGTAAGTAATGATCCGGGGGTTTGCTTCAAATACTATAGCGTTTGGGGTGGGGGAGGGGAGCCCTACACTACAGAAAAAGTGTAAAAACGATGGACATGCCCTTTAAAAATAGTGCTAATTTTGCCCCAACCAATACAGTGTTAGCTTTTAAATGGTAAACAACATTTGATTGGTTGGGGCAAAATAAGCACCCACTTTTAAAGATAAGAACTTTATTACATCTCCCTGAATGTTTTCTGGCAGTGAGGTATTTATTTTGGTCAGAGAGGACAATTGGTTCCCAAAAGAGTGAAAGAGGCCATCTATCAAATTGTTGAAATCATTCCTACAGAGTTAAAATTACCTGCCAGGCTCTACTTTCTCCTTCTGACAGCAGATGGCACATGCCTGACCTGCTCCTATCTTCTGTGCTTGTTGTGCCTATAAGAAAGATAGGAGGCAGATCAGGATAGTGCGATGATCAGCTGTTTAGAAGTTGAGCTTCAGCAGGTACATTTATCCCGATTTCTATTATTTACAGGGGGGTGGATAAGCAATACCCCTAACCTGTGAATTATAGATCCATATAGAACTCCAGTTAAGTGTTCCTTTAAAGATAAGATAAATAGCATTTCTAAAGTTACATTTTTTTAAATTGTTTAATAATTAGGTGACTGAGCAAACTTGAGAGATTATTCACGAATATAAGATGTATTTACTAGGGTGTTACAGTCTGCACCTCTCCAGATGTTTTTAAACTACATCTCCCAACATGGACTTATGGTTGCACTAGCAGTCATTGAAGGGCGCAGGTTTGACATCCCTGGTATAGACTAATGGTGGCCATACACATATCTATATTATCGCCCGGCCGGTTCATAATTAAATTATTATTTCATCATGATTTTGTCTACGGACACCATGCGATACATGATTTGTAATATCACAATGCGTATGGCCACTATAATTGATAGAATACAAGGTAATCACAACATTTACTGTGGTTTATAGTGGGTTTTTTTCTATCACACTTCCCTTTCTCTAGAAAACGTATAAATGTCCAATAGCAGAAATCTTGATTATTTACTGGCCTCAATAAATAACATTCAGTGACACTAAAAGGACAAACCATTCATGGAGAACCAGGCAATAGCTATGAATAGCACACTATTTATTATAATTGTTATAAAAATCACCATTTATTATAATTGTTATTATAACCACTTATAACTTATTTAAATGATTTTAAGAATTAGCACTCAGTACCTAACATGAGATTGATGTTGTTACTCCACCCAGTTGGTGGCCACGATTTAAACCAGCACTTTGATGTTTAATCATGCACCCGAGGAAGGGGGAAACCCTGAAACGTTGTGCTCCCAGAATGCCACAATAAAAGCACCTAAACCTATAGTATGTGTGTGCGTCTCCCCGCTACTTACTTTGAAATATCCAAAACACTGTTCTGTTGTTAACAGTCTCGGGAAACAGCACCACACCAGTTACCAATATAGGAAGGCGAGGAGACATCTAACAACAATAATTACCTTTCCCTTTTCCTTATCAAACCCTCTGCCCCTATATTTTACCAAATAAATACATTAGGAAACAAAGAGCATGTTGCTTTGAAATCGAATCAATCTACAGAAATCTAAAGAAAGCAGTGACAATTTATTGAACACAATTCCCATCACCCTCAGAAAGTATTAGGCATAGCAGTTAACAGTAGTTAGAACGATGTGACTTTGGCATCCCTGTCCTAGAATATATTACAGTAGGCAACCAGAGATTTCCAAATGTAGCCCCCATCTGTTGTTGAGATACAAATCCCTTCAGCCTTCAGCTGCCTGGGGATGCTGGGAGTTGTAGACAACCGTGGTTTGGACGTCCCTTTTCTAAACAGAATAGTGGCGCTGATGACTTTTTAATTGTTTAACAGAAGATTGCATCTAACCGCAAACAGATCAGTGACAAAGTAACATCAATCACATCTTACATGAAGTCAACAGGGGGTCTCATTCTGCCAAGGAGATTCTTCTGCTGTTACCTCCTTATAGGTTATGTCAAATCCAATGCAGGCACCATCTGGTCCAAGGCCATCTTCTTTCCAACTCTCATTACAAGCACATGACAGACAGTAGTGGAAGGGAAAGTTCTTATTAAAAGAGAAATACAACAGACAATAAGAGAACAGTCTTACGTGTTGTAAGAGAAAAAAAGCATGGAGGCAGGGATGCTCCCAAATAGATTAATCATTTTCACATTACACTTGGATCAATGCTAAAAGACTGGTCTACTGAGTTTAATAATCCTTACTGGGTATTTTAAATTAAAGTGGATTACTGCAAAAACAAAACAACTTTTTAATGCCAGGAAAGGGCTGGCCTTAAAGTCCCGCATTGATGAAACTCCATTTTGGAATGCTATGTGAATGTAGCATCGGGGGGAGCGATTGCATTGGGGAGCCATTAGCGCCACTCTGACAACGTATATGTAAATCAAAAACTGTAAACAAGCCTCAAATAGTGCATCCGCAAACTTTATTCAAAGTGTAGCAACATGTTAGGAGTTAGGTGCTCCTTTATCAAGGTAGCTGTAGCTTGATAAATGAGCATTGAATTTCGAAAAACATGTTGCTACAGATTGAAAAAAGTTTTGCGGATTGCACTATATGAGGCTCGTCTACAATTTTTTATTTACGTATATGAGACCACAAGGGACGAGGGGGGAATAGACAAACCCATAAAGGAAAGAAAAAAGGATGTGAATAACAGCATTTTGCTTCCCTTTGTACATCGCCCTGAAGGCTCAGTATTTTTGATGCTAACCGTTGCTACTGTGAATCTAAGTTTCATACAGAGTGTATTATTTGTTTACTGTTTATCTTGAAAGAGGGGTCAAAAGTAACAGTGACAGTGTGAACTATGTTCTAAGATGCATTTAAAGGCACTATGTCAATTTAAGATAAAGCGATCAATCCCTTAGTCATCAAATATAGATAAAACATTTTTGACCCAAAAAACTATTCAATTAGAATTTAAGAATGAATTCCTGATTTTGCTGTTGGATTAATTCAGAACTTATGTAATGCTAATCACAGATTCATATTCTGTTTGCAGGAATCAAACAAACCTTGTTTTTTGCAGCATGCAATGGGTGTAAATATCATTCACACATTTCTTAAGCAAAATATGAGCCCTGTCATAATTTAGCAAAATATGGTAAAACATCAAAATTCCAACAAATTTAGCTTTGTTTTATTCAATTTAGTTGTTTCCCCTTATGTTCATCCCTCCTTATACTGTGAGCTCTTTTGGCAGGGCCCTCCTTCCTATTGTAACCACGTAATGCTTGTAACTTACCACACTGAATGCTGCTGGACAGCATTACATTATTTGCACTTTTTATTGCTTGCACTACCCTTGTATGTAACATGTATGTTTTCCTTATGTATATTGATGCAACTGTAAAGCGCTACGGAAGATGTTGGTGCTATATAAAGCTACAATTATATTTAGTTCAGATTTCATATTCATATATTGAGGTATTATAAACTATTGAATAAGAAGTAGGTAGGGAGGCACACTCAGGTAAGGATTATAACAAATGTTATTTCCTAACCTGAGGAAGGGGGTTGGACCCCCCGAAACGTTGTGTGTTATAACTGCATGTTGAGCATTTAATAAATGAACATTTGTTATTAATCCTTACTGAGTGTGCCTCCCTACCTACTTCTTTGGATAAACACTACCTGATATGGCACAGGCTTCAGGGAGTGCACCTCAAAATCAACCTGTTGGAATCCACAATATTGCTGAAAATTGGCATATTATAAACTATTGCCCTTTTTACACTTTATTATTTTAGGATGTTACATGGAATTATACTTGCACGAACACCACAGCTGCCCCTAGGTTCCTCGGTTCCAGGATGAGGACCTAAAACACCAGGTCCCAACCTGTGGGTCTTGCCTTAAACCCCCTGAACCACTGTGATGAATTTGCTCTTGTGGTATTGATCTGGCCCCTCTCAAAACAAACTCCAGTACTGGCCTCTGAGAATAGGTGCTTTTTGTAGAGCATGTCTTACTATTAACAAGTCCTGAATTAAGATGGGGTGGCTCCAGACTGGGACCAAAGCACAACATCAGCTCAGTAAACAGGAGAAAACCCAGAAGTGAGCACCAAGCCAATTAACATCCTCACACTGGGTAGTTTTAATGGGTGAGGGAAGTTGGGGCTGGGGGGTGGTGGAGGTGTTGCAGAGTATAAGTAAATAATAACTCTTAAAGGGAAAAACTATTTGATAAAAAAAAAAAAATCATGCAGTGCATTTATTTAGTATACATGTTATTTAATAAACAGATGAACATTGCACAACATGATGACAATACGAAATAGTTAGTGTCTCAATCTCACAAAAACACTACAAACAAGCCTAGGATATCTCTGATGTTGTCAACAAAAGTTATAGGTTGTAAAGTTTTACTTCCTAGTTTAGAGTTATCTCATTCTTTCAAACAAGCCTATCATGATGTATCTAGCTTCTCTGGATCTTAAGCTAAAGGCTTGTAAAATATTATTTTTGACTAAAGATGGCTGAGGTCTGTTAAATGTCTATATTACTCGTATAGATAAAATAAATCTCAAAAATTAAGGAGAACTGAAGATTAAGGAGCATTAATGTTTTCTGGAATTGGGATCTATGTAAAGAGCTGCCTGTACATTGAAAAAGATAGGGACTCCTAATAAAAACAAATGCAGCATACCTTAATTGGAATTCATTTTGTTTAATTTCAATAGTTTCCAATCAGTGCAGCCGACTAAATACATATTAAGTGTGACCCTTAGGAGCAGATGATGTGGCAACATAGGTAAGTTAATAAACAACATAATTGACTGCACATTTTTGCTTTGGCACATTGCATGAGTGATATGAGAGGGAGGAGTTAACATTCAGCTTGGTTTCTCTTTAACATGTGTTGGCATTGAACAGGCAAAGACTCAATGGCTCAAGCAGACAAACTTTGTCCTCACAGCTTGTCCATCTGTAGCTGTATTTTTCATTGTATAAATCTCTTTGATTGGTAGTTCCCTTTGGATTTTTTTGTTGTTGCAGTTTATCATTCACAGAAAGGTATGTATGAAATGTAGAAGGTCAGATCTTTCAAATGTCAGAATGTAGTTTTTAATAGAAATTTAAGTGTGTGAATATTGAGTGCACTCAGAAAACAATGATAGCAGACAAAACAATCTATTTATTATTTATTGACTCTTACAGTGTCCAATATAGGCCATGTATAGGTGCTTTGTCACCCAAAACAGCTGTGCAATCGGGGGTTGTTGATGATCCGCCAGGTCCGTTAGCCCAAAACTTATGTTCCTACACACTGTGGGTCACGGCCCATCCCCACAATCGCATGTGTGTATGAGGCTTTAAACAACAATGCAAGAAACTCTGTTTTCTGTGTCTGTTTTTAAACCTTTTAAAACATTAAGATAGTCAGAGAGAGCTGAAGTTAGAACTATCAGCTGGCATTAAATACTTACTTCTGAACAGCCAATGGTAAGTTGCTAGCTTTTAAGCAGTTCACAAATTCCATCATAATAAGTGAGTGAGAGTGAGGTTAAGGGCATCAGCATTTTTTGCCTCCAGGCTACTGTGAAATAAATCAGGTCTTTTATAGATCTACAAAATAGATATTTTACCAGCACCGCCTTTTCTTGGGTCTCCAGGTGCACGCTCATACATCACTATCTGTATTCCATATAAACCCCCTTAGAGCAGCACTTTAAAACATATACTTTTCTCTGTTTTAAGAGTTTCAAATCACCTTGATCCTTGTGTAGCTTGACAAAGGATCAAGGTGATCCAAAACGTTGCAGTATTTCCTGTTCTGAAAAAGTGAGCAGAGATTGTAATGGACTTTTAAAGAAATGAAATAAAAGTATATGTTTTAAGACTGCTGCTCTTCGTGACTTTTATAGATATCTACTGGTCTGCTTCAGCATAGTGGCATAACTAGGAATCACTGGGCTCCCCCTGCTTTATCTAAAGTGGTTTTCTGGGGGGAGGCTATATATGTCATAAGGAACATGAGACTATAACATAACTCCATGGTCTACATTAATCAGAATCATTGAATAATGCCTGGTATCATTAATTAATGCCTCTTTAGCGTTAAATAGTATCCAGTAGTGTTAAACAACAACCATCCATTAGTGTTAAAAATGACTGGTAATGTTAAATACTGCTGTGGTCGGAATATAACTGTAGTAACATAAAATACCCAAAATTAATTTCTGTACCATGGCTTTATAAATACAAGAAAAAGGTGCAGCTACTCACTTAGTTTCTCTTTCCTTAATGGCCTCGTTACTCCACCTCGTCCCCTGTGGTCATCACATGTATAAAAATTGAAGAATTGTAGGCGAGCCTCAAATAGGGCAAAAATTTATTGTATAACTATAGCAACATGTTCGGAGTATGTGCTCCTTTATCAAGCTTGATAAAGGAGCAGTACTCTGAAACATGTGCTATAGTTATACAATAAATAAGCATTTTGCCCTATGTGAGGCTCGCCTACAATTCTTCAATTTTAAACGTGATGACCACAGGGGACGATTTAATTATAAATATGTCTCAGTTTTATGTTACATTGTAGGGCAAACCTTCAATTAAAGTACAACTCCCGCCTCATAATGACAGGTTTTACAATGAATTGCCTGTTTAAAGATGTTGATATATCCTGGATGTTTATGTGTATGCCAACAGCTTAATTTGTTTCATGCCCCTTCAGCAACTTAGTGAGTTGGTTATGAGCTTGAGCATGCTCAGAGGAGGCAGATAGGGGATAAGTTTCAGTCAGTGGCCATGATGTCAACTGTCACATTCCTGATTGACATTTGCTTCCTCAAAGAACCAGAAAGAAGAACCTGGGGCAACAGGACATGTGCAGCATTTCATGTTAGTTTTAAAACTTTCAGCTTTCTAACTATTGCAGTATTGGGGTTTGGGGGCATTTACCCATATTTTTTTATCATTGGTAGGACTTTTTCACTTTTACTTCTATTGAATCAGGTGCACATCATTGTTTCCAATAATTGGAAAAAAAGTTGCCTGTATGAAATAAAAAAACACATGCCAGGCTAAACACATGTGGGGTAGGCACACGGTGTGCTGCAATCCATTTTTGGAGTGTGATCTCCATTTTTTCAGATCAACATGCACTCGATAACAGATATTTGCAAAAAAACCCATTGAATTTGCACATTTCACGCTTGTTATCGTGCATTGTAGTGTGGCCACAACCTTACTCTTTCTGTATCCTCCTCTTGGAGAGATATCCTTTCTATTTGCACATCTTTCTAATTAAATGCTCTTTGTTCTGCGAAAAAATCCACCCATACACAGCATCAAATTTTGATATATTTTGGCCCATTCGATTCAGCAAATTTGATCCAATGGGGCAAAATATTACGTCAGTTTTACATTTTTTCAATCTACAATATTGACCATTTTATCGGAAAAAGATCGGGCAAGGCGGAAAATTTTCATTGACCCCCTTTCAGTCCCTGGCTTCCACTGATTCAATCTACGTAAGATTACAAAGGCAAGGTGGGAAATTTGATGGTTCTTTGGATCAAATTTTTTAGGGAAAAAATCAGCCTGTGTATGGCTAGCCTTATACTGAACGCATAGTTCTGTGAACTCTCTTGATAATGGCTATAATCACTCTTTGGAAATTTGCTTGCCTGGTCTTTTTCAATTTAGGCTAATTAATCTCAACATGTCCCTGTGACTAGCCTCATATGATATCACAAATTTCCCAGTTAATTCACTATTGCTGTACAGATGGTAAATTAGAAAAAAATGAGAAAAGGACACAGTTGCAGAGTATTAAAGGAGAACTACAGTGCATAAAAATTTTTTTACAAAAATATTTAAATGAAAAGTACCCGGGGGTAGAGTGGAAGGATTGGTAATTCCTACCTTCAAAATAATTTCTGTGAGGAGCGTCAGCAATGAGAAAAAATGCTTCTGCCAGACTTCCTCAGTGCTTCATCCTATCTTTAATAAAGGAAGGTCAGGACACTAACCAGGCAGGTGAAAACTGTACATGGTGGTACTCATCAATGAAATTATATTGGGTTAAGAATGATCAATCCTACCTCCCTGTTTCAGGTACTTTTCATTTTTAAAAAGTAAATTTTTCTTAAATAAATACTATCATAGGAAAGGACAGTGAATAGATATCAGGCACATTTTACATTTTAAATTCTTATAATTTTTATTTGACAAATTCAATAAAACGTTTCTCTAATAGGATTATGTGGTATGAAAAATATCCACTAGGAAGGTATGCTCAACACTTTTTAAATAAATAATTACCCAAAGTCACCTGGAAAAGTACAGATCTAACAAACCTGGAGGCAGTTAAAGGACAATATAAAAAAAAACATCACCCCCATTACATGTCCACACTTCCAACAGCTGAAATCACTGACTCACATTTACAAACCGTGCTGCCCTTCTTTAGATATCACACAGCAAAGTTGAATTCTAAAAGCCTGCCTCTAGACAAGCCCAGGGCCATGGTTAACACTAACACTTGTCATTGCTGGTGGGAATGTCTGTTACAACCTTCTCATCCTCCTCTGCCAGTTAAACAAACTTGAAATGTCTGTGCTAGTATACAGCCTACATAATCACGTGATAAAGGGTGGGTGGAGAAGTGTTTTTCGCATGCTAGCTTTGAGTGACAGTTAGAGGCAGACAGAATCGTTACACCCCTTCACAGCATGGCTAATTGAAGGCAGAGAGAGGCTTGAAATCAGGTAAAAAAAATGTATGGGAGAGCTGCATACCTTTAGCTTTTTAATGCAACTGAGGCAATACAGTTATCCTTTAATAATTTTGGTTGTACGGCATTTACATAAATAGGTTATTTTATATTCCTGCATATTTGAATTGAATTATATTTGCAAAATGTCTGTTTTCTTTTGTAGGAAACATTTTATTTACCATTTTATTTTAACTTTGTCCACACACATAATTTACAGGATTTCTCTATATAGGGGTCAATTAAAATATTAGGGGACATTTAAAAGCAGTTTTCTTTTTCAGTTTTTAACCAAAGCTATTCTACACACACCTGATAACATTAAGGAAGTTTTTTTTATTATTATTATAAATGGGTTTTATTAAAAAATACCCCATAGTTAGCCATTAAGGAATGGATTAAACAAAGCACAAGCCCATCACTCCTCATCCTCACATCGACCATTAGTTCAAGTTAATAACTTGATATGCTAACTGGTAACATTCAATTTGTTCCAGTTACACCCCCAATGTAATAACAGAATTGATTAGTGTTCAAATAGCTCTTTTAATTAGTTGCTTTCTAATTATCATTTTAAATGAGCTTCTCTATAGGAAATTTGGGTTCAACGTGGCTTTGATTTTTCCAATACTAAAAGACAACGTTAGGGAGTTAGCAGATACATAAATAATGACATGGTAAGAGGTTAATTGATTGGTACTGGGTATTATGTTATTAGAGGAAAATATTCTTTTCTTCTAAAGGATAGGGATATGATTATACTGGATGTCATACCCTCTTGTATCACAGCTTGGTTCAATCATATTTTAATTATAGAGGATAGATGTGTCAAACAGAAATCCCCTTTGTTATTAAGTAGAAAAATATCAAAGTGCATCTAGAATCGACCTTGATAAAATGCAAGAGCGTCTTCAAAAGCTGTTTCCTATGTAGAGCAGGTAGGATCTTATTCAAGATTGAGATAATATGTAGAACTGGTAAACATAAAAAGGTCAGAGACAGCAGAGGTTGAAAGAGACTGATGCAAAGAGGAGATGGGGTAAGCTTCTAAGGAAGGAAATCTGAAATTAACGTTAAAGTAATGCAATATTAGTAAAGTAAAAAAACGTTAACACTTTTTTGAGGGGGGAAATGGGTGTTTTAGGATTAAGTAGAGATACAGAAAAAAATACAGCATTGAGTAAAAAAAGAGTTTAAAAGGTAGCCTTCATTCTTTTAAAGATGAAACTTTTTCTTATCAACGTTTTGCTCAGGTTTGAATAGTGAAGTGCAATATTAATTTACCTGACTTTTACAATTAAGCTTAACCTTTTTCCCAATGTACAGACATGACCCTACAACACTGCAGTGGAATAGAACTATCTTTGGTTGATTATTATATATAATGGGCTTTGTGGGTGGAAGAAACAATTACGACATAAAGCAAGATTCACAAAAATCTAGACAATGTATGCTTGTGAAGGTTCTCATTCATCCAGGTCATGGTATATCTGTTGTATTCAATTAGATCAACTGGACATTGAAATGTAGTTCTTGAAGACGTTTCGCTAGTCATCCGACTGGCTTTCTCAATTCAGAATGACTTGTACAAGAATCTGTGGCAATTATGTACCCTGGAAAATCCCAATTAGCATATCACAGCCAGGTGTTAAGGGTGTGATTGGATAGTGGCTAAGAGGTGTTATAGGAACGCCCAGGACTCAGCCGTGTGTAACTGCATCTTAAGGATAAAGGACATACCTTTGAAGATTGTAATGTTAACATATTGGCGAAGGAACGTGACTGGTTCAAGAGAGGTGTTAAGGAGGCCATTTATGTGAAAATAAAGAAACAAGCCTAAATAGAGGTGGGGGGGTTCGACACCAAACTGTCTGCCAGTACAATGCTGTTTTAACACCTTACTCTGGGCGTTCCTATAACAACCTCTTAGCCACTATCCAATCTCACCCTTAACACCTGGCTGTGATATGCTAATTGGGATTTCCAGGGTACATAATTGCCACAGATTCTGTACAAGTCATTCTGAATTGAGAAAGCCAGTCGGATGACTAGCGAAACGTCTTCAAGAACTACATTTCAAGTCCAGTTGATCTAATTGAATACAACAGATATATCTAGACAATGTATATAAACAAACCTTTGACTTTATAATAATATTTTACTGTAGCTGGAATGGTGACAGAATTTTGACAGTTGGAATGCTGATGCAGGCTTGACAGTTAGTTTATGGGAAAAAAGTCAGGTTGGATGGAAGTGGGAGTGGTTAAAAGAGGGAGGGGGATACTGCTCCAAAACAAAATGTGTGCTGGATTGAAGTCATGCAGCAAACACATGCAATCAGAGTAAGTGCTACTAACATGTTTTCAATTATAGATTAAGATAAAGGCAAAGTTCAAGCTCCTCAATATACCAAACAAAAAAACTTATTGTAAAAGTTGGACACCATGCAGTATAATGATCTCCTGTGTGCTGTTCTCCAAGTATACTCTGATACAGCTGCATGGTGGATATTAAATGTTTTCAGGGGCATTGTGCCAGTGTTTAACTTTATGACCACAATAATTACCACTCATGAAGAAATAAAATAAGATAATATGTTTAAAATACTAATGATTAATTGTCCCTTACAGTTCAGCATGCGATATAAATGTTAAATCTAAGCCAGCAAATTGGGTATTGGCGCACTCCGGAAAAAGAATACACACAACGTATCGATATTATTCACAAATTACGATAAGCTTTATAGAATATCGATACACACGGTGTGTAGCCTTTATCTGAGTGCGCTAATACCCATTTGCTGGCTGGCATTGAATGTGTGATTTACATGGAGAGACAGGTGGGGGGTGGCAACACCTGGACCACCAAACCAATATGGTGAGCAAACAGTTTCCTTGTGCCTCTATCGTTACACTTAATGAACACTCTTTGAAATTATAGGCCAGGAACTTTATGCTGGAAAGGTTTGAGGATCTGGGGCAATGCACCCATATCACCTACATGTCTAAGTAAGTGTAATTACACAAACTTATGGATTGTATATAGGATATACAAATACAAGTCTTATCCAAATTACAGGCCCTAATTGTCTATTTATTTTTGTATTGCATGCATAGAATTGTTACCCTTCTTTCCCACATACATTTAGTTAGGCCAAATTAATATTTATATTATTATAGTTTTTTTTTTTTTTTTAAACAACCAAGTTTAAAGGCGTTCAGGGGTCACATAATAATCCAGACTTACCACTAGGGTGCGCTTCTCTGGGGTTCAGGAACTGTGCAGCTTTGACAACACTAAGGGAATATTTCAAAGACATGCATTCTTGGTTAGAATAGCTGATTACCTTTCCCATTTGCCTTGCTTCTGCTCATGCTTTTCCACTGCGGTCCATGATTGTAGAGGAAGAAGCAGCTCTCTGGCCCCTGATAGAGCCCAAATTCTTCTAAATAAAACTAAAAGTCAAGTCTCAAAATCCTATGGGAGCAGATGTGATTACTGTTCAGCAACCTGTCACCTTTTGCTTTAAGGTGCTATTATTTATTTATTTTCTTTTTATGTTTTCAGTTTTCACTAAAGTGCAATCAGTGGCACACACGGTGTTCTGATTGCACAGATATTTTGGGGGCGATTCTAATCTTCCCCCATTTGAGGATAATCTGGACATCTGCATGAAATCAGCAATATTTCTCTAAAGAGAAAAACCTCATAAATAAATCTGACAAATTGGATTTGCCTGAACACTCACATCAGTTGTATGTATTTTGGGGAAAAAAACCCAAATAAGGGTGGAATTTCACCACCTGGACTGAAATGAACATTTCTGCAAAAATCACCATGAGCGCAAAACATTACCTATAAAATTGTGCTGTGAGTCTACATGAGTCTATGGATTTATTCTGTAAAGGGGTTAATCTTGGCTACACAAGGATAGGAGCACATGGATCTCAGTGAATACACTTTTACATAATTAAAAGGAATTTATAACACTGGAGGAACAAGATATCTGCCCTAAATGTTCCCAAACATAAATGGACTTGTAAAAGAATATTAATCACACACTAGTTTATTTGTATACATGATGTGCAATGGAGATTTTAGGTTTGTCATGGAAAATATTTATATATTTTGTATACAAACAATCAAGCCTGCACTAGAAACAGATGTATGTGATAATTAAATTGTAAACAAAAATAGCTGGATGTCATACATGACAATACATGTGAAAAAAGGGGGTTCATTTCATTTACCCAACAAAACGAAAGAAGAACACACATTGACATAGAAAAAGATTCAGTGCTAGAACATACTATTGACCAGTCAAGTAAAGGCTTTCACAGCTATGGAAGGGATCAGTAAATTGACCACAGCAGAGTAAATGCTAAAGAGAATTGTATGTATATGGAATTTTAGATGTAAATAGTGCAAAAGTTGCCCTGTACCATGTTTATTCATACACTACCAGAATAAGCCATTGTCTATGAATCTATCGCATGTCTGTTCGTCTATCCATATATCTATTATCTTTCTGTATATCTATCCATCTGTCTCTTACAGAATGTGCACATTTCTATATTCAGATATTTTAAACAAATGCTTGTTTAAGATTTTGATGATAAAAGCTGAAAGTAGACATTAACATAATCTTATTATGCTAAATTAGTATTATATAGATTAAACTATTAGAATTCCCAAATCATTCTTTAGAATCAGTCTTCCATTCAGTTTATCGTTTTGTTAGAATTTCTAGTAACTTTAATCCTTATATTTAATGGATTGTCTAGGGCAGGTGGTTTTAACATGTGCATTTCAACATGTCTCAGCTGTTCTGTCATTTCAATGAAAACGAGTCTATTACCATGACTATTTTATTTCATCCTTTTAGATCAGGTACAATGTGCAATACCGTACTGTGTATATAAAATATTTCATTTGTTTCTGTACTGTTTTATGATTTTATGTTTTATTTTTTATTTGCATATGTTTGGTATACACCTATACACAATTGCACTGTGTTCTATTTATTATTAATCAGCTTAGAGAAAACTACAACACTTTTAACACCCTCAGAGTGATGCAAAAACAAATGCAATTGTCCCTTCATGATCTACTGCAATAAGTTCATTACACCTCATATTCATTCCCATTCTGTCTTGTGTGTGTGTTAAGACCTTGAATTTGTTGCAGGAAAAATAAAAAAAGTCCTATAATTTGGTCTTCAATTTTATTGCATTGTTTATGCCCCCGAGACTTGCAATTTTTCCGATTCCCATGCAGCTGCCGCAAATCTTGTCTTGTCATGCTAACCCCTGTACATCATTGAAATCAGGTTAGAGTGTATTTATTTATCTGCTGCTACTATTGTATCACCTGTTAGATGTATATTAGGACATATGGTGGAATACATACAAATGCCTAGTTTCTGTTTGCACATTTCTTTCATGCTGCAAACAGGCTTCTTGCTGATCATTTAAGGCGATGAACATGGAGGAATTTTATACAACTTTAAGGTGCAGTGTTTTTTGTGCCCTTACCTAAAGAATTGGGAGCAATGAAAATCTGATTGTACTCTATTGTAACCACAATATACACAATGAAAAATTATACACTGGACAATGCAAGATCAATCTGAGTACATTAGAGACAGGTATAAAATTTTGTTTTTAGTGTACCATAACTTGAACTCCAACCATCTTCTCCTATCCTATAGAATAAATTCTCTCTTCCAATTTACATTCTGGAAACCCTATGATCCATTGTGTATAAAAATGCACTTCTGTGTGTTCCTCCTTAAGAATGGTTTTAACAGCATTGCTAAATTCTGTAAAAATATAGCTTTCCATTGCACTCACTTTTTTTACCACTAGCGCCACCTTGTGGCCTCTCAAAATGAATGCTGTCTGTACCTTCATTTTAACCAGTTCCTAAATAAACAAGCTGTGTAATATAAGCAACTGCAGGTTGCAGGTAGAATTTAAATTAAGCACAATATAGTATATATGGAATTGGGGACTAAAGTAAATTAATTACATTTTTGGGCTATTTCATTTAGGGCTTAAAAATGCTAAAAACCTTGTTTGGGAGACAATCATTTATTATTATTTTTGGGCGCCTGCAACAATGTGTAGCTGTCAGTTAATTTAGTATAATGTACATAAAGATGTGTATTTGTGTATATATAATAATAATATGATATAATATTTATATTATATAGGAATTTAAAATTATAAAATTACTATACATTTAAATTCAAGGTTTTGGCAAAATACAAGTTACTTACATATATATTCATATGAATTATATATCAATATATCATAATTAGGATATATATGAATATATATAATATATATATATATGTGAATATAGATGTATATTCATTCATTAATAGCAGAATGTGTAAAGGTCTCAGAATATTAGTAACTAATTCATTATTTACACTCTAGAGAGTCTAGAGTTGTAATCGGGAAAGAAGAGCATTACAACAGGACCCACGTGTATTCCAGACTGTGCTGTAAATTAACAATCAGGGAGATTCAATAAAATTTCTATCATTAAAAATGGTGCTATTTTTCACTTATTTTCCCCAGATGTAAGCTTTCAAATGATAAATAAGATCTGATTGATTGGGGCAAAATTAGCACCATTTTAAACGATGAGAACTTTTATTGAATCTCCTCAAATGTCTTTTATTTCTGATACAACTTTCTGTACTAGCAAAATCTCCATAAATGGAACCTAGTTTTTGGGGGAGGCAGGCAGCATGGCAGCTTTACCTCTTGAGCTGTTGGATGTCCTAGGTTTGCACCAGCAAATTGTAAAAGTAATGGATTTATCCATCCCCAGACAGGTCACCCAGATGGGTTATACAGTATGTACATAATGTAGATGGCGATTTAACAATGTTTAAAATTATGTACATTTTGTACATGGGGATCTAACAATGTTATCCAATGAAAATAGAAAGTCCTCTGCACTCTGTCCAAGTATGGGTGCTAAATCCTCTGAATCCAACCCTTGGTGGATCGAGACATCCAAAGTAAACAAAATTGAGGGTCGCACTCCAATAAACAACTCTACTTTATTGTGACCACACATCATATCACACAATGTTTCGGGGGAATAGGGCGGGCATGTTATTCCCCCGAAACGTTATGTGATATGATGTATAACAAATAAAGTAGAATTGTTATACAGTATGTTATACAGTATGTTATCTATGATCAAATAATGTTATATAATATGGACATCATGTACATGGGGATCTAATAATCTTAATAGTATGGACATCAATACATGGGGATCTAATAATGTTATACAGTATTGCATCAGTACATGGGGATCTAATAATTTATACAGTATGGATATTATGACATGGGGATCTAATAATGTTATACAGTATGGACATCATATACATGGGGATCTAATAATGTTATAAAGTATGGATATCAATACATGGGGATCTATAATGTTATACAGTATGGACATCAAATACATGGGGATCTAATAATGTTATACAGTATGGATATCATATACATGGGGATCTAATAATGTATACAGTATGGATCATATACAGGGGATCTAATAAGTTATACAGTATGTGCATCATGTACATGGGGATCTAATAATGTTATACAAGTATGGATATCATATACATGGGATCAATAATGTTATACAGTATGGACATCATTACATGGGGATCTATAATGTTATACAGTATGTGCATCATGCACATGGGGATCAATAATGTTATACAGTATGGATATCATATACATGGGGATCTAATATGTTATACAGTATGTGCATATGCACATGGGGATCTAATAATGTTTTATACAGTATGGATATATATACATGGGGATCTAATAATGTTTATACAGTATGGACATCATATACATGGGGATCTCAAATGTTATACAGTATGTGCATCATGTACATGGGGATCTAATAATGTATACAGTATGGAATCATATACATGGGGATCTAATAATGTTATCAGTATGGACATATATACATGGGGATCTAATAATGTTATACAGTATGTGCATCATGCAATGGGGATCTATAATGTTATACAGTATGGATATCATACATGGGATCTAATAATGTTATACAGTATGGACATCATATACATGGGGATCTAATAATGTTATACAGTATGGATATCATATACATGGGGATCTAATAGTTTATACAGTATGGATCATATACATGGGGATCTAATAATGTTATACAGTATGGCATCATGTACATGGGGATCTAATAAGTGTATACAGTAGGATATCATATACATGGGGATCTAATATTATACAGTATGGACAATTCAATACATGGGGATCTAATAATGTTATACAGTATGTGAATCATGGCACATGGGGATCTAATAATGTTATACAGTATGGATATCATTACATGGGGATCTAATAATGTTATACAGTATGTGTCATGTACATGGGGATCTAATAATGTTATACAGTATGGATATCATGTACATGGGGAACTAATAATGTTATACAGTTATGGATATCATGTACATGGGGATCTAATACAGTATGGACATCATATACTGGGGATCTAATAATGTTATACAGTATGGATATCAGTACATGGGGATATAATACAGTATGGACATCATATACATGGGGATCTAATAATATTATTGTTATACAGTATGGATATCAAGTACATGGGGATCTAATACTTTTATACAGTATGGATATCATGTACATGGGGATCTAATAATGGTATACAGTATGGACATCATGTACATGGGTATCTAATAATGTTATACAGTATGGATATCATGTACATGGGGATCTAATAATGGTATACAGTATGGACATCATGTACATGGGTATCTAATAATGTTATACGGTAGGATATCGTACATGGGGATCTAATATGTATACAGTATGACATCATATACATGGGGATCTAATAATGTTATACAGTATGGACTCATATACATGGGGATCTAATAATGTTATACAGTAGGTTATCATGTACATGGGGATCTAATAATGTTATACAGTATGGACATCATTACAGGGGATCTAATAATGTTATACAGTATGGATATCATGTACATGGGGAATCTAATAATGTTATACAGTATGGATATCATGTACATGGGGATCTTAATAATGTTATACAGTATGGACATCATAACATGGGGATCAATATGTATACATATGGACATATGTACATGGGGATATAATAATGTTATACAGTATGGACATCATGGACATGGGGATCTAATAATGTATACAGTATGTGATCATGTACATGGGGATCTAATAATGTAATTACAGTATGGAGACATCATATACATGGGGATCTAATAATGTTATACAGTATGGATATCATGTACATGGGGATCTAATAAGTTATTACAGTATGGAATCATTGTACATGGGATCTAATAATGTTATACAGTATGGATATCATTACATGGGGATCTAATATGTATACAATGGATATCAGTACATGGGGATCTAATTAATTGTTTCTACAGTATGGATATCATCTTACATGGGGATCTAATAATGTTATACAGTATGGATATCATGTACATGAGGATCTAATAATGTTATACAGTATGGATATCATGTACATGGGGATCTAATAATGTTATACAGTATGTGCATCATGTACATGAGGATCTAATAATGTTATACAGTATGGACATCATGTACATGAGATCTAATTATGTTATACACTATGGATATCATGTACATGGGGATCTAATTATGTTATACAGTATGGATATCATGTACATGGGATCTAATTATGTTATACACTATGTATATCATGTACATGGGATCTAATTATGTTATACAGTATGGATATCATGTACATGGAGATCTAATTTTGTTATACAGTATGGATATCATCTACATGGGGATATAATAATTTAATACAGTATGTGCATCATGTAGGTGGGTCCCCAGGCAGGTCAGTTACCCAGCTGGGTTATACAGTATGTGCATCATGTACACGCGGATCTACTACTGTCAGACGATTGAAGCCACCAACTTGGCTGAATAATTTATAACAACACAGTTATCGATTGGGTAGATCCAGCTACACGTGCTCTGTGCTGTACTCTAATAATGTGCAATGTACCAGTACAAGGGGCGCGAGGTGAAGTCTAACCAGATTTATAGAGATAGAAGAGTAACCTAGATCTTTCTATTTGTATTCATGTTAATTGTAGAGAGATCGTTGCATTATCATTATTACTATGATTCTTAATACTACAATGTGGGGTTTATAGAAAACAGGACTTGTCCCTTGAATTCTGCCTCTACGTACAGTTCCTAAATAATCGATAAAAGTGCCCACCCATATCTACCTGTATACAGTGGGGATGTGCTATGTACACATCTTATTGGCAGTACACAGCAGGAAATCATTGTAGACAACTGAACTACATAGTGTCTCCTGTTATATTAAACACGTGTGTAATGTTTTGTAATAGGATTATTAAAAGTGGTTCAGTTCCTTTGATATATTAACCATGATATAAATATGTATATTGGATGTGTCTATGTGCACTTTGTACTTATGTGTAAGATTATGTATACTAGAATTCATAGATCTATATGGGTTGTTTAATATGGAATATATTGAATGTCTGTATACTTTATAATAGAACCCCTTAGAAATTTTTATAATTTTTTTTCAGACTATTTATATATATGAAAATCCTATATGAATATATTTAATGTCTGGATATAATAGAGCCCAATAAAAATATATTTAATAATTATATACAATAGAACCCTATAGGAATATATTTAATGTCTGTATATAATAGAAAAGTTGGACTAGATGGACGTATGTCTTTTTTCAACCTCAATTACTATGTTACTATGTAACACTATAGAAATCTATTTAATGTCTGTATATAATAGAACACTATAGAAATCTATTTAATGTATGAATAATTATAGAACTCTATAGAAATATATTTTATATGTATATAATAGAACCCAATATAAATATATTTAATGTCTGTACATAATAAAAACCTATAGAAACATATATATATATATATATATATATATATATATATATATATATATGTGTGTGTGTGTGTATATATATATATAACCCACTTATTTGCAAGACCAAGGAGTGCCCTGTTTCAGTGTTCATGTTGTATTATTGGATCCCTCGGGAGCACCCTGGCAACTGCATTTGGTTAGTGAGTGCCAGTCTTTACCATATATATATATATATATATGGTATGTCTTTACACACATATATATATATATATATATGTGCTGTGTATAATAGAACTCTATGGAAATGTTTCCGTAGAGGCTTGATCTCTATAAAAATGTAGTTATATAATGTAGTGATATGTAGTTATAATTGATCTCTGTAGAGATACGGTTATATAATGTAGAGATATGTAATAATAATTGATCTCTAAAGAGATATGGTTTTATAATATAGTGATGTGTAATAATAATTGATCTCTGTAGAGATATAGTTAAATAATGTAGTGAAATGTAATAATAATTGATCTCTATAGAGATATGGTTATATTATGTAGTGATATGTAATAATATTTGCTCTCTATAGAGATATGGTTATATAATGTAGTGATGTGTAATAATAATTGATCTCTATAGAGATATGGTTATATTATTGTAGTGATATGTAATAATAATTTATCTTTATAGAGAAATGGTTATATAATGTAGTGATGTGTAATAATTGATCTCTGTAGAGATATGGTTATATAATGTAGTGATATGTAACAATAATTGATCTCTATAGAGATATAGATTTATAATGTAGTGATGTGTAATAATAATTGATCTCTATAGAGATAAGGTTATATTATTGTAGTGATATGTAATAATAATTTATCTTTATATAGATATGGTTATATAATGTAGTGATGTGTTATAATAATTGATCTCTATAGAGATATGGTTATAGTATGTAGTGATATGTCATAATAATATATCTATAAAGAGATATGGTTATATTATTGTAGTGATGTGTAATAATAATAGATCTCTATAGAGATATGGTTATATAATGTAGTGATGTGTAATAATAATATTGCTCTCTATTTGAGATTTGGGTATATAATGTAGTGATATGTAATATTATTCTCTATAGAGATATGGTTATATAATGTAGTGATGTGTAATAATAATTGATCTCTGTAGAGATATGGTTTCATGATGTAGTGATGTGTAATAATAACTGATCTCAATATAGATATAGTTATATAATGTAGTGATATGTAATAATAATTGATCTCTATAGAGATTTAGTTATATTAACCATATCTCTCTATAGAGATATGGTTATATAACTTAGTGATGTGTAATGATAATTGCTCTCTATAGAGATATGGTTATATTATGTAGTGATGTGTAATAATATGTAATATAGAGATATGGTTATATAATGTAGTGATGTGTAATAATATGTAATATAGAGATATGGTTATATAATGTAGTGATGTGTAATAATATGTAATATATGGTTATATTATTGTAGTGATGTGTAATAATGTCATATATGGTTATATTATTGTAGTGATGTGTAATAAAATGTAATATAGAAATATGGTTATATAATGTAGTGATGTGTAATAAAATGTAATATAGAGATATGGTTATATAATGTAGTGATGTGTAATAATATGTAATATATAGTTATATTATTGTAGTGATATGTAATAATATTTAATATAGAGATATGATTATATAATATAGGGATATGTAATAATATGTAATATATGGTTATATTATTGTAGTGATATGTAATAATATGTAATATAGAGATGGTTATATAATGTAGTGATGTGTAATAATATGTAATATAGATATATGGTTATATAATGTAGTGATATATAATAATATGTAATATAGAGATATGGTTATATAATGTAGTTATATATAATAATATGTAATATAGAGATATGGTTATATTATTGTAGTGATGTGTGTACATTATCATTCTGCTCATTTTGATGAGGTGTTGCCATCCTAATGCCTGTCTGTGTTAGTTGTGACAGTGTGTATGACAGATGGTATTTATATACATGGAAAACGCATGTTTAGACATCAGCTGAACGTGTTAGTGGATGGCAGATAGAACAGGGGCGATCGGTGCGGGATGTGGCCTCAATAGGTCCGAGTAGATCCGTGAACACACATCAGTGAATCTCTGTGTTCTAACAAATGAACCCATTTCTCCCAGACTGGATTCTAACCAGCAGATCCCTATGTACATTTTAACATGGTAACATGTTCCCCACCTGCACTGTGAACATTCTATGGAACAGATACAATGTGATTCTTTCTGCCTTGCCCAGGGCTGGTGGGGTAGGAATATGGATCCACTGAAATATCCCAATCTATATCCCTGCAATAGACTACACTCCATCTACAACACACTAGGAAACAAATAACCATGTTGGTGTGTGTTAACCCCATGTTTCCCTTGGGTATTGCACATCTCATTGATATCATTTGTTAAACATATTCTATCCCAGTCACATTTGCATTGCAAAGCTTGTAACTCCCCATCAGGACTGCATGGCACATCCAGACAGCTTGGTTTTACCCTAAATGTAATGAATCCCTAAAAATGGTAATTCCAAATCAAATGGAAGTTGAAATCATTCATTAGCACTTTATAATTACTCTGCTAATTAGGTTGATCACGGTACTTAGTCAGGAGTAATAAGCAGCCTTGTCACCAGCAACTTCCCTCTCTGCTCTGACATCCAACAGGAGACAGGTTGGAGCTGTCCTGGAGATATGAACACAACTTGATGCTCTGCACACAATCATCAGAATTATCCCACAGCCCCCAATGGATCCACTTGGTCTATTCCCCTTACTGCACAGACACTGAAATAACAAGGAACTGAGATTGACTTCATTATCCAGGCATTACCCAGGCCAGTATCCCAGGCAAGTATCCCAGGCATTACCCAAGCTAGTATCCCAGGCTAGTATCAAAGGTTAGTATCCCAGGATAGTATTCCAGGCTAGTATCACAGGCTAGTATCCCAGGCATTACCCAGGCTAGGATCACAGGCTAGTATCCCAGTCTAGTATCCCAGGCTAAGCAAATATGCAAATGGTGGAAACCAATAAACCCCAACATGGGATTGAATGGGTCAATCCTCCTGATTCCCTACCCTTCCGATACAATCAATACACCATGGCAGACTGGGATGGTGAAATCTCCCTACTGTAGTATAATAGATGTAGGGCTTACTAGGGGTTGGATTTCCTGTATATAGATATATGCCAATTAAATATTGTATTAAAGGGCAAGTCCAGCCCTAAAATGAAAACTTACATACAGGTAAATCACCCCCCAAAACCCTAAATGGTAATAGTTTGAAATCTGAAATGTATAAGTCTAACCTGAAATCCTGCACAATGTCCTGTTTCCCTGTTTCTGCTTCCTGGTTCTTCCAGTTAGTAACTGTCAGTTATGGATTTGACATTTGACATCACAGCCAATGACTGAATGTTAATCCACTGTCTGCCTCTTCTGAGCATGTCCAGGCTCAGTACAGGTTTCTAAATTGTTTCCATGAGGCATCCAGAAGAATAGCAGGCATACAGTAATGAATTCATAAGACAAACTATGATATATCAACATACTTTAAAGAGGCCATTCTTTCTAAGATGTTATTATGAGGGTGGATTGTCCTTTAAAGAAATCCCACATCCACAGTGTATCGGTTATTTCCAGGAAATAAGACACACGGTGACTGCAGGGATAGGAACATTCATTGTCGGTCAGAGACTAGCGACCAGATGGGACTTGGGATGGACAATACGGACAGTGACTTACTGGAGCTGCTGCTGAAGTTCCATC
>CM033472.1:186627071-186678239 GCA_019447015.1 Hymenochirus boettgeri
AGAACCCCCATATTATATAACAGCAGAGCCCTATAAAATCCCACACTATATAACAGCAGAGCCCTATCTAGAACCCCCAGGAATATAATAATGTTATACAGTATGGAATCATACATGGGGATCTAATAATGTTATACAGTATGGACATCAATATACATGGGGATCTAATAATGTTATACAGTATGGACATCATATACATGGGGATCTAATAATGTTATACAGTATGGACATCATTACAGGGGATCTAATAATGTTATACAGTATGTGCATCATGTACATGGGGATCTAATAATGTTATACAGTATGGATATCATATACATGGGGATCTAATAATGTTATACAGTATGGAACATATACATGGGGATCTAATAATGTTATACAGTATGGCATCATGACATGGGGATCTAATAATGTTATACAGTATGGATATCATAACATGGGGATCTATAATGTTATACAGTATGTGCATCATGACATGGGGATCTAATAATGTTATACAGTATGGATATCATATACATGGGGATCTAATAATGTTATACAGTATGACATCACTTAATACATGGGGATTAATAATGTATACAGTATGTGCATCATGTCATGGGGATCTAATAATGTTATACAGTATGGATATCATATACATGGGGATCTAATAATGTGTATACAGTATGGACATCATATACAGTGGGATCTAATAATGTTATACAGTATGTGCATCATGCACATGGGATCTAATAATGTTATACAGTATGGAATCATATACATGGGGATCTAATAATGTATACGAATGGACCATATACATGGGGATCTAATAAGTTTATACAGTATGGATATCATATACATGGGGATCTAATAATGTTATACAGGATGGACATCATATACATGGGGATCTAATAATGTTATACAGTATGTGCATCATGACATGGGGATCTAATAATGTTATACAGTATGGATATCATATACATGGGGATCTAATAATGTTATACAGTATGGGAATCATATACATGGGGATCTAATAATGTTATACAGTATGTGCATCATGCACATGGGGATCTAATAGTTATACAGTATGGGATATCCTATACATGGGGATTAATAATGGTTATACAGTATGTGCATAGTACATGGGGATCTAATAATGTTATACAGTATGGATATCATGTACAGGGGATAACTAATAATGTTATACAGTATGGATATCATGTACATGGGGATCTAATACAGTATGGACATCATATTACATGGGGATCTAATAATGTTATACAGTATGGATATCATGTACATGGGGATCTAATACAGTATGGACATCATACATGGGGATCTAATAATATTATTGTATACAGTATGGATATCAAGTACATGGGGATCTATACTTTTATACAGTATGGAATCATGACATGGGATCATGGGATCTAATAATGGTATACAGTATGGACATATGTACATGGGTATCTAATAATGTTATACAGTATGGATATCCTGTACATGGGGATCTAATAATGGTATACAGTATGGACATCATGTACATGGGATCTAATAATGTTATACAGTATGGATATCGGTAAATGGGGATCTAATAATGTTATACAGTATGAACATTCATATACATGGGGATCTAATAATGTGATACAGATAGGACATGTATATGATGTCCATACTGTATAACATTATTAGATCCCCATGTATATGATGTTCATACTGTATAACATTATTAGATCCCCATGTACACGATATCCATACCGTATAACATTATTAGATACCCATGTACATGATGTCCATACTGTATACAGTAATGTGCATCATGTACATGGGGATCTAATAATGTTATACAGTATGGAATCATATACATGGGATCTAATAATGTTTACAGTATGGACATCATATACATGGGGATCTAATAATGTTATACAGTATGTGCATCATGCAATGGGGATCTAATAATGTTATACAGTAGGATATCATATACATGGGGATCTAATAATGTTATACAGTATGGACATCATATACATGGGGATCTAATAATGTTATACAGTATGGATATCATATACATGGGGATCTAATAATGTTTATACAGTGGGACATCATTACATGGGGATCTAATAATGTTATACAGTATGTGCATCATGTACATGGGGATCTAATAATGTTATACAGTATGGATATCATTACATGGGGATCTAATAATGTTATACAGTATGGACATCATATACATGGGGATCTAATAATGTTATACAGTATGTGCATCATGCACATGGGGATCTAATAATGTTATACAGTATGGATATCATATACATGGGATCTAATAATGTTATACAGTATGTGCATCATGTACATGGGGATCTAATAATGTTATACAGTATGGATATCATGTACATGGGGAACTAATAATGTTATACAGTATGGATATCATGTACATGGGGATCTAATACAGTATGGACATCATATCATGGGGATCTAATAATGTTATACAGTATGGATATCATGTACATGGGGATCTAATACAGTATGGACATCATATACTGGGGATCTAATAATATTATTGTTATACAGTATGGATATCAAGTACATGGGGATCTAATACTTTTATACAGTATGGATATCATGTACATGGGGATCTAATATGGTAATAATTGACATATGTACATGGGTATCTAATACTTTTATACAGTATGGATATCATGTACATGGGGATCTAATAATGGTATACAGTATGGACATCATGTACATGGGTATCTAATAATGTTATACGGTATGGATATCGTGTACATGGGGATCTAATAATGTTTATACAGTATGAACATCATATACATGGGGATCTAATAATGTTATACAGTATGGACATCATATACATGGGGATCTAATAATGTTATACAGTATGTGTATCATGTACATGGGGATCTAATAATGTTATACAGTATGGACATCATATACTGGGGATCTAATAATGTTATACAGTTGGATATCATGTACAGGGAATCTAATAATGTTATACAGTATGGATATCATGTACATGGGATCTAATAATGTTATACGTATGGACATCATATACATGGGGATCTAATAATGTTATACAGTATGGACATCATGTACATGGGGATATAATAATGTTATACAGTATGGACATCATGTACATGGGGATCTAATAATGTTATACAGTATGTGCATCATGTACATGGGGATCTAATAATGTAATACAGTATGGCATCATATACATGGGGATCTAATAATGTTATACAGTATGGATATCATGTACATGGGATCTAATAATGTTATACAGTATGGATATCATGTACATGGGGATCTAATAATGTTATACAGTATGGATATCATGTACATGGGGATCTATAATTAATACAGTATGGACATCATATACATGGGGATCTAATATGTTATACAGTATGGATATCATCTACATGGGGATCTAATAATGTTATACAGTATGGATATCAGTACATGGGGATCTAATAATGTTATACAGTATGGATATCATGTACATGAGGATCTAATAATGTTATACAGTATGGATCATGTACAGGGGATCTAATAATGTTATACAGTATGGCATCATGTACATGAGGATCTATAATGTTATACAGTATGGACATCATGTACATGAGATCTAATTATGTTATACACTATGGATATCATGTACATGGGGATCTAATTATGTTATACAGTATGGATATCATGTACATGGGATCTAATTATGTTATACACTATGTATATCATGTACATGGGATCTAATTATGTTATACAGTATGGATATCATGTACATGGAGATCTAATTTTGTTATACAGTATGGATATCATCACATGGGGATATAATAATTTAATACAGTATGTGCATCATGTAGGTGGGTCCCCAGGCAGGTCAGTTACCCAGCTGGGTTATACAGTATGTGCATCATGTACACGCGGATCTACTCTGTCAGACGATTGAACGCACCAACTTGGCTGAATAATTTATAACAACACAGTTATCGATTGGGTAGATCCAGCTACACGTGCTCTGTGCTGTACTCTAATAATGTGCAATGTACCAGTACAAGGGGCGCGAGGTGAAGTCTAACCAGATTTATAGAGTATAAGAGTAACCTAGATCTTTCTATTTGTATTCATGTTAATTGTAGAGAGATCGTTGCATTATCATTATTATATGATTCTTAATACTACAATGTGGGGTTTATAGAAAACAGGACTTGTCCCTTGAATTCTGCCTCTACGTACAGTTCCTAAATAATCGATAAAAGTGCCCACCCATATCTACCTGTATACAGTGGGGATGTGCTATGTACACATCTTATTGGCAGTAACACAGCAGGAATCATTGTAGACAACTGAACTACATAGTGTCTCCTGTTATATATAAACACGTGTGTAATGTTTTTAATAGGATATTAAAAGTGGTTCAGTTCCTTTGATATTAACCATGATATAAATATGTATATTGGATGTGTCTATGTGCACTTTGTACTTATGTAAGATTATGTATACTAGAATTCATAGATCTATATGGGTTGTTTAATATGGAATATATTGAATGTCTGTATACTTTATAATAGAACCCCTTAGAAATTTTTATAATTTTTTTTCAGACTATTTATATATATGAAAATCCTATATGAATATATTTAATGTCTGGATATAATAGAGCCAATAAAAATATATTTAATAATTATATACAATAGAACCCTATAGGAATTATTTAATGTCTGTATATAATAGAAAAGTTGGACTAGATGGACGTATGTCTTTTTTCAACCTCAATACTATGTTACTATGTAACACTATAGAAATCTATTTAATGTCTGTATATAATAGAACACTATAGAAATCTATTTAATGTATGAATAATTATAGAACTCTATAGAAATATATTTTATATGTATATATAGAACCCATATAAATATATTTAATGTCTGTACATAATAAAAACCTATAGAAACATATATATATATATATATATATATATATATATATATATATATATAGGTGTGTGTGTGTGTATTATATATATAACCCACTTATTTGCAAGACCAAGGAGTGCCCTGTTTCAGTGTTCATGTTGTATTATTGGATCCCTCGGGAGCACCCTGGCAACTGCATTTGGTTAGTGAGTGCCAGTCTTTACCATATATATATATATATATGGTATGTCTTTACACACATATATATATATATATATATGTGCTGTGTATAATAGAACTCTATGGAAATGTTTCCGTAGAGGCTTGATCTCTATAAAAATGTAGTTATATAATGTAGTGATATGTAGTTAAATGATCTCTGTAGAGATACGGTTTATAATGTAGAGATATGAATAATAATTGATCTCTAAAGAGATATGGTTTATATAATATAGTGATGTGTAATATAATTGATCTCTGTAGAGATATAGTTAAATATGTAGTGAAATGTAATATAATTGATCTCTATAGAGATATGGTTATATTATGTAGTGATATGTAATAATATTGCTCTCTATTGAGATATGGTTATATAATGTAGTGATGTGTAATAATAATTGATCTCTATAGAGATATGGTTATATTATTGTAGTGATATGTAATAATAATTATCTTTATAGAGAAATGGTTATATAATGTAGTGATGTGTAATAATTGATCTCTGTAGAGATATGGTTATATAATGTAGTGATATTAACAATAATTGATCTCTATAGAGATATAGATTTATAATGTAGTGATGTGTATAATAATTGATCTCTATAGAGATAAGGTTATATTATTGTAGTGATATGTAATAATAATTTATCTTTATATAGATATGGTTATTAATGTAGTGATGTGTTATAATATTGATCTCTATAGAGATATGGTTATAGTATGTAGTGATATGTCATAATAATATATCTATAAAGATATATGTTATATTATTGTAGTGATGTGTAATAATATAGATCTCTATAGAGATTGGTTATATAATGTAGTGATGTGTAATAATAATTGCTCTCTATTGAGATTTGGGTATATAATGTAGTGATATGTAATATTATTTGCTCTCTATGAGATATGGTTATATAATGTAGTGATGTGTTAATAATAATTGATCTCTGTAGAGATATGGTTTCATGAGTAGTGAGTGTAATAATAACTGATCTCAATATAGATAGTTATATATATGTAGTGATATGTAATAATAATTGATCTCTATAGAGATTTAGTTATATTAACCATATCTCTCTATAGAGATATGGTTATATAACTTAGTGATGTGTAATGATAATTGCTCTCTATAGAGATATGGTTATATATGTAGTGATGTGTAATAATATGTAATATAGAGATATGGTTATTAATGTAGTTGTGTATATTATATGTTGGTTTATTGTAGTGTGTAGTATATATAATATTGGTTATATTATTGTAGTGCTTTGTTTGTTTATGGTTTATTTATGTAGTGATGTGTATAAATGTTATAGTTGGTTATAATGTAGTGTGTGTATTGTTCTATGTTGGATTTTTGTGTGTGGTGTTTTGTATCTTGTATTTTATTGGGTGTATGTTTATTTTATGGTATGTTTTATATAGGATTGTTATTGTTTATGGTTTTTGTGTGTGTGTATTATTTTATAGTGTTATATTGTGTGTATGTATTTGTTTAGTTATGGTTATAGTGTGTGTATTTTTGTTTGGTGTTATTGTTTATTTTTGTTTGGTTGGTTTTTTTGTGTTGTGTTGTCTTTCTTCTGATCTCTTTTGATGAGGTGTTGCCATCCTAATGCCTGTCTGTGTTAGTTGTGACAGTGTGTATGACAGATGGTATTTATAACATGGAAAACGCATGTTTAGACATCAGCTGAACGTGTTAGTGGATGGCAGATAGAACAGGGGCGATCGGTGCGGGATGTGGCCTCAATAGGTCCGAGTAGATCCGTGAACACACATCAGTGAATCTCTGTGTTCTAACAAATGAACCCATTTCTCCCAGACTGGATCTAACCAGCAGTATCCCTATGTACATTTTAACATGGTAACATGTTCCCCACCTGCACTGTGAACATTCTATGGAACAGATACAATGTGATTCTTTCTGCCTTGCCCAGGGCTGGTGGGGTAGGAATATGGATCCACTGAAATATCCCAATCTATATCCTGCAATAGACTACACTCCATCTACAACACACTAGGAAACAAATAACCATGTTGGTGTGTGTAACCCCATGTTTCCCTTGGGTATTGCACATCTCATTGATATCATTTGTTAAACATATTCTATCCCAGTCACATTTGCATTGCAAAGCTTGTAACTCCCCATCAGGACTGCATGGCACATCCAGACAGCTTGGTTTTACCCTAAATGTAATGAACCCTAAAAATGGTAATTCCAAATCAAATGGAAGTTGAAATCATTCATTAGCACTTTATAATTACTCTGCTAATTAGGTTGATCACGGTACTTAGTCAGAGTAATAAGCAGCCTTGTCACCAGCAACTTCCCTCTCTGCTCTGACATCCAACAGGAGACAGGTTGGAGCTGTCCTGGAGATATGAACACAACTTGATGCTCTGCACACAATCATCAGAATTATCCCACAGCCCCCAATGGATCCACTTGGTCTATTCCCCTTACTGCACAGACACTGAAATAACAAGGAACTGAGATTGACTTCATTATCCAGGCATTACCCAGGCCAGTACCAGGCAAGTATCCCAGGCATTACCAAGCTAGTATCCCAGGCTAGTATCAAAGGTTAGTACCCAGGATAGTATTCCAGGCTAGTATCACAGGCTAGTATCCCAGGCATTACCCAGGCTAGGATCACAGGCTAGTATCCCAGTCTAGTATCCAGGCTAAGCAAATATGCAAATGGTGGAAACCAATAAACCCCAACATGGGATTGAATGGGTCAATCCTCCTGATTCCCTACCCTTCCGATACAATCAATCCCATGGCAGACTGGGATGGTGAAATCTCCCTACTGTAGTATAATAGATGTAGGGCTTATAGGGGTTGGATTTCCTGTATATAGATATATGCCAATTAAATATTGTATTAAAGGGCAAGTCCAGCCCTAAAATGAAAACTTACATACAGGTAAATCACACCCCCAAAACCCAAATGGTAATAGTTTGAAATCTGAAATGTATAAGTCTAACTGAAATCCTGCACAATGTCCTGTTTCCCTGTTTCTGCTCTGTTCCTTCCGTTCTTCAGTTATAACTGTCAGTTTGGATTTGACATTTGACATCACAGCCAATGACTGAATGTTAATCCACTGTCTGCCTCTTCTGAGCATGTCCAGGCTCAGTACGGTTTCTAAATTGTTTCCATGAGGCATCCAGAAGAATAGCAGGCATACAGTAATGAATTCATAAGCAAACTATGATATATCAACTACTTTAAAGAGGCCATTCTTTCTAAGATGTTATTATGAGGGTGGATTGTCCTTTAAAGAAATCCCACATCCACAGTGTATCGGTTATTTCCAGGAAAAAGACACACGGTGACTGCAGGGATAGGAACATTCATTGTCGGTCGAGACTAGCGACCAGATGGGTTGGGATGGACAATACGGACAGTGACTTACTGGAGCTGCTGCTGAAGTTCCATCCAGTCTAGTGAAGTGTCGTTATTTCTCCCCGGATAGAACTTCCCTATGGGGCGCAGCGATCTCTACCTGCCGCCTGGCTAAACACTGGGAGGTTTGAACTATTGGATCTCAGTAATCCAATGAAGTGTCCCCCCTATTATCTCCAGTTATTGTTTGTCCTTTTTCCTCTTGTTATTTCTCACTTCTCCGTCTCCCCCATTTTAATTTATTGTTCTTGTGACTAAAGAAAACGACCCAGGAGATAAAATAGTCAAAAAAGAGCAAGCCCAGTCTCCTCTCCGCCGCACAAGTCGGTTAGGCCTCTGGTGATTGGCTAAGTTGACAGCGCGTCAGGGGTCTCAAATCCAAGCGACCAATGACCATGGAGTATAAGTAGTTTCATGCGAAAGGTTAGAGGAGCCGGGAAGGGACACGCCTTCTTGCCCTGGGCGTGACGTCACGGGAGGAAGTCACTGGAGCCCAAGAGGAGAAGGATTAGAAGTGAGAGCGGCAGTGGATGGAGTCAGGCAGGAACCGTGTGGAAAACGACAACTTTGTAAAGAAAGTTCAGCAATCAGAACCAGTCACCCAGAGCATTGCGATGTGCCGGCCATTAACTGATCTATACCCTGGGGGATCCAGCCGGGCACATTGAATCACACACACTTGTGACTGGGACTGGCACCTTCATTTTCCATTTGTGCTTTCCTTCTCCGTCTCCCATCGGGTCCCATTGATTTATTGTATCATCCTTTCCCCATGTAATAATCTGTTATCCTGGGGAGCAGGGAGACTGATTGCACCGGGGGATTGGTATGACTTTCCCTAACTAGAAGACAACATGGAAGGATCCAGCTTTGGGATAGACACCATTCTATCTAACGCAGGCGCTGGGAGCCCGGCCATGCTGACAGGAGACTTTAGGGGCTCGGATTTTAGGGGCCAAACCCCCATGTCACCGGGATCGGAGATCGACTCTGTGGGCAGTTCCCCATCTTCCCCTATATCTGTCACTATGGAGCCAACAGATCAGCACCGGCCTGTGGACAGCGGCCACACCAACTCAGCACCTGCAACACCTGCACCACCAGCCAGCAACAGTCCCCCCCACAGCAGCCGTCACAGCTCGGGACGGCTCCCAGGACTTCCACCTCCTCTTTCCTCATTAAAGACATTCTGGGAGACAGCAAACCCCTGGCTGCCTGTGCCCCTTACAGCACCAGCGTCCCCTCCCCTCACCCCACTCCAGCAGGAAGGGACGGGATCTGCGGAAACTTATCGGCCCAAGCTAGATCAGGAGATGCAGGATGGGAAAGGGAAAGTGGACAAGATCCGCGAAGATTTACTACGGACATCAAGGGGCTCGGTGAGTGCTAATGGAAACTTTATCAATAGGAAACTGCTGCATAGAACCCCACTGCCAGTCCGCTAGGCTGGGGGGTCAAAAGATCCACAGTGCAGGCCAGGTTCTCTAGTTTATAACTATAATCGTAACCATACACGTCATACCTTAAATTAACAGAGGGAAACTCTAACCTCGCAAATTAAATAATGGATTTCGCAGAATAATAATACAAAAAATACTTATACTACTACTACTAATAATAATAATAAAACTACTAGTTACAATTATGTCATGTTACCTGCTGCATGTGTATTTATGTATGAATATATACATCTACTAATTAGTCCAGATTAAAGAAATTATGAATATGAATGAATAATACGTGATAGAAACGGTATATTACTAGGAATGGATAGAAACGGTATAGTACTAGGAATGGATAGAAACGGTATAGTACTAGGAATGGATAGAAACGTATAGTACTAGGAATGGATGGAAACGGTATATTACTAGGAATGGATGAAACGGTATAGTACTAGGAATGGATGGAAACGGTATATGTACTAGGAATGGATAGAACGGTATAGTACTAGGAATGGATAGAAACGGTATATAATAGAATGGATAGAACGGTTAGTAATAGGAATGGATAAACGGTATAGTACTAGGAATGGATAGAAACGGTATAGTACAGGAATGGATAGAACTGTATAGTAATAGTGTCAGTGTTGGGAAAATAAAACAAAGCATTTCATCAGCAGGAAATAAAAATTCTAGTGACTTTCCTATTGCCATAATGAATTAATTTACACTTAATCCTAGTTAAATATGTTCCTGATAATTGCAAATCACTGTGTTAATTAAAAGATTCCACTTTTCTGACACACACCACCACACACACACACACACACACACCACCACACACACACACAACACACACACACACACACACACACACACACACCCTATTATCTATCTACTATCTATCTACTATCTATCATCTATCTATCTATCTATCATCTTTCACTGTCGATAATAAATCACAGACATTAGTTACTAAACTACATCCTTGCTGATATTGTATGAGCCCAAAATATTAAAATCAACAATGTATTGCCTTGCCTGTTTTTAGCGCAGAAAACAAACAAAAAACACAAAAAGCAGATGTCCAATCTGATCTAAGTTATTTGTTTTGTGTTGTGTGTGTATATAAATGTGTTGTGTGTTTGGTGGTGTGTGTGTGTGTGTGTGTGTGGTGGCACCAACCTCCCACCCCTCCCTCGAACTGGCTTTCTCATTCAGAATTGACTTGTCAAGATATGTGGCAATTATGGCCCTGGAAATCCCCAATAGCATATCACAGCCAGGTGGTTAAGGGTGTGATTGGGTAGTGGCAAGAGGTGTTATAGGAACGCCCAGGACTCAGCGTTTGTACCTGCATCTTAAGGATAAATGACATACCTTTGAAGAATGTAATGTTCACATATTGGCGAAGGAAGTTGGACTGGTTCAAGAGAGGGTTAGGAGCCATTATGTGAAATAAAGAACCTAAGCCTAAATAGAGGTGGGGGGGTTCGACACCAACTGTCTGCCATGTACATGCTGTTGTAACACCTTATACTGGCGGTTTCCTTAACACACTCCTCTTAGCCCGTATCCAATCTCACCCTTAACACCTGGCTTTGATATGTAATTGGGATGTTTCCAGGGTACATATTGCCACAGATTCTTGTAAAGTCATCTGAATTAGAAAGCCAGTCGGATGACTAGCGTAACGTCTTCAAGAACTACATTTTCAAAGTCCAGTTGATCTAATGAACTAACAACAGTATATCTAGACAATGAGTATAAAACAAACATTGACATTTAAGTATTTTACTGTAGGGAATGGTGACAGAATGTGTTGACAGTTGGAATGCTGTTGCAGTGCTGCAGTTCAGTTTGGGAAAAAGTCAGGTTGGATGGAAGTGGGAGGTGTTAAGAGGGAGGGGGGATACTGCTCCAAACAAAATGTGTGCTGGATTGAAGCATGCAGCAACACAGCAAATCAGAGAAGTGCTATAACATGTTTTCAATTATAGATTAAGATCAAGGCAAAGTTCAAAGCTCCTCAAAATAACACAACAAAAACTTATTGTAAAATTTGGGACCATGCAGATATAATGATTCTCCTGTGGTGCGTTTCTCCAAGTTACGTATGATACAGCTGCATGGTGGTATTAAATATGTTTTCAGGGCATTGTGCCGTTGTTTAAAACTTATGACCACCATAATTACCATCATGAAGAAATAAAATAAGATAATAGTTTAAAATACTAATGATTAATTGTCCCTTACAGTTCACGATCGATAGAATGTTAAATCTAAGCAGCAAACATTGGGTATTGCGCACTCCGAAAAGAATACACACAGCGTATCGATATTTATTTCCAATTACGATAAGTTTATGATAGAAATCGATCGACACCGTGTTTGGCCTTTATTCGGAGTGCGCTAAATACCAATTTGCTGGCTGCATTTGGAATGTGTGATTTACATGGAGAGAGACAGGGTGGGGGGTGCAACACCTGGACACCAAAACCATATGGTGAGAACACAGTTTCCCCTTGTGCTCTAATACGTTACACTACTGACCTCTTGAAATTAGGCCAGGACTTTATGCTGAAAGGTTTTAGAGATCTGGGGCAATGCACCCATATCACCTACATGTCTAAGTTAGTGGTGAATTACAACAACTTATGGATTGTAAATTAGGATATACAAATACAAGGTCTGTATCCAAAATTACAGGCCCTAATTGTCATTTATTTTTGTTATTCATGCAATAGAATGTTACCCTTCTTTCCCACCTCAACATTTTAGTTAGGCCAAATTAATATTTATATTATATAGTTTTTTTTTTTTTTTTAAACAACCCAAGTTTAAAGGGCGTTCAGGGGTCCAATAATAATCCAGGACTTTTTTTTTACCACGAGGGTGCGCTTCTCGGGGTTCAGAGGAACTGTGCAGATTGGACAACACTAAGGGCAATCTTTCAAAGACTAATGCATTCTTGGTTAGAATAGCTGATTATTCCATCTGCATTGCTTCTGCTCCATTGCTTTTCCACTGCGGTCCATGATTGTAAGGAGGAAGAAGCAGCTCTCTGGCCCTGAAGAGCCCAAATATCCTTCAATAAAACTAAAGTCAAGGTCTCAAATCCCTATGGGAGCAGATGTGAGTACGTTCAGCAACCTGTCACCTTGTGCTTTAAGGTGAGTTAATTTATTTATTTTCTTTTTAATGTTTTTTTTTCAGTTTTTCACTAAGTGCAATCAGTTGGCATCAACACGGTGTCTGATTGCATCAGATATTGTTGGGGGCGATTACTATCTTCCCCCCATTTGAGGATACATCTGGACATCCTGCATGAAATCATCAACTATTTCTCTAAGAGAAAAACCTCATAAATAAATCTTACAACTTGATTTGCCTAACACTCACATCATCTGTATTGTACTTTTAGGGGAAAAAATCCCAAATAAGGTGTGGAATTCACACCCTGAGAATGAAAATGAACATTTCTCGCAAAAAATCACCATGAGCGGCAAAACATTACCTTAAAATTGGTGCGTGAGTCTACATGAGCTATGGATTTATTCTGTAAAGGGGTTAATCTTGGCTACCAAGGATAGGGCACTGGTATCCTCAGTGAATCCTTCTACATACTATACAAGGAATTATAAAATGGCAGGAACAAGATATCTGCCCTAAATGTTCCCAAAACAACATAAAATGGACTTGGATAAAGATATTAATCACACACTAGTTTATTTGGTATACATGAATGTCATGGAGATTTTAGGTTTTTTGTACATGGAAATATTTAATATATTTGTATACAACATTCAATCGCTTGCACATGAAAGATATTATTGTATATTGAAATGTTAAACCAAAAATAGACTGGATGTCATACATGAAATACATGTGAAAAAGACAGGGGGTTCTTCAATTTACCCAACAAACGAAGAAGAAACACACATTGACATAGAAAAAGATTCAGTGCTAGAACATTACTTTGACATCAGAACTTAGGCTTTCACAGCTTATGGAAGGATCAGTAAATGACCACGCAGAGTAACTCTAAAGAGAATGATGTATATGGATTTTAGATGTAATTAGTGACAAAAGTTGCCCTGTACCAGTCTTATTCATACACTACAAAAAGCCATTGTCTATGAATCTATCTGTCATGTCTGTCTTCATCCATAATGCTATTTAGTCTTTCTGTATTCTATCTCTTGGCTCTTAACAGATGTTGCAATTTCTATATTCGATATTATTAAAAACAAATGCTTGTTAGATTTTGATGATAAAAGCTGAAGTAAGACATTAACATAACTTATTATGCTAAATTAGTATTATATAGATTAACTATAGAAGTTCCCAATCAATTCTGTTAGAATCATCTTCCATTCAGTTTATCGTTTGTAGAATTTCTTAGAACTTTAATCCTTATTAACAACCTTTAGGCGTGGGATGTGTAAGGAGATGCGTCTTCCCTATTTTTCTCTTGTTGGTTTTAAATTTGCATTTCACATGTCTCAGTGTTCTCTGTCTTATTCAAGAAACAGCTCACGTCTGTACCCATGACTATTTTATTTCATCCCTTTTAGATCAGTACAATGTGCAATACCGTTTACGGGTGTATAAATATATTCATTGTGTTTCTGTCTGTTTTTGATTTATGTTTTATTTTT
Organism: Hymenochirus boettgeri; assembly: GCA_019447015.1. Lineage (NCBI taxonomy): Eukaryota > Metazoa > Chordata > Amphibia > Anura > Pipidae > Hymenochirus > Hymenochirus boettgeri. The sequence continues at coordinate 186,641,710 of CM033472.1, forward strand.
TATTTTGGCATGTTTGGTATACCACTCTATACACAATTGCACTGTGTTCTATTTTATTATTAATACAGCTTAGAGAAAAACTACAACACTTTTAACACCCTCAGAAGTGATTGAAAAACAAATGCAATTCCCTTCATCTGATCCTACTTATGCATAATTCATTCCAACACCATCATATTACATTCATTCTGCTTTGTGTGGTTTAAGACCTTGACACTTTGTTGCAGGAAAATAAAAAAGTCCTATAACTTTGGTCTTCAATTTATTGCATTGTTTACTGCCCCCGAGTGTACTTGCCAATTTTTCTCCTTTTCCGATTCCCATGCAGCCCTGCACGCCGCAAATTTGTTTTGTCATTTGCTAACCCACTGTACATCTTGCAAATCAGGTTAGAGTGTTATTGGATTTATTTATCTGCTGCTACTATTGTATCACAACCCTGTTAGATGTATATTAGACCATATGTGAATTGAAATACATACAAATGCCTTAGTTTCTTGTTGCACATTTCTTCATGCTGCAAACAGGCTTCTTGCCTGATCATTTAAGGCGATGAACATGGAGGAATTTAATCACACTTAGGTGCATTTTTTTTGTGCCCTGACCTAAAATTGGGGAGCAATGAAAATATGATTGACTTATTTGTTAAGCACAAGACCCAATAAAAAATATACCACCTGGACATGCATAGCTCAACTCTGAGTACATTAGAGACAGGTAATATTTTGTTTTTAGTGTCCATAAATTGAACCTCCAACCATCTTCTCCTATCCGATGAATAAACTTCTCCTCTTCCAATTTAAATTCTGGAAACCCTATGATCCATTGTGATAAAATGCCTTCTGGTGTTCCTCCTTAGAAGGTGTTTTACACAGCATTGCTAAATTATGTAAAAATATAGCTTTCAGTGCACTCACTTTTTTTACCACTAGCGCACCACCTTGTGGCCTCACAAAAGAATGCTGGTCTGTAACCTTCATGTTATAACAGTTCCTAATAAACAGAGCTGTGTAATAGTAAGCAAACTGCAGGGTTGCCAAGAGGGGAATGTAAAGTTAAGCACAAGTATAGGTAGAGAACTTGGAAGGGGACAAAGTAAAGTAAGACGGGATTGGGCTTTCATTAGGGCGCAAAAAGTGCATAAAACCGGTGTGGGAACAAGTCATGTGGAGTATTTGGGGCGCCGCAAAAGGTGAGCGGATCAGTAAGGGGTTAGATAAGTACATAAAGATGGATTTTGATGTATATATAACTAATATGATTCCCATATGTATAATTTATATGTGAATTTTAAACTTAAATAAATTCCTATACCATTTAAATCAAGGGTTTTTGGCAATAATCCAAGTGGTACTTACATATATTATTATATGTAAATTATATATACATATTCATAAGTATGATATATATGAATATTATAATATATATATATATGTGAATATAGTGTATATTCATTCATTAATAGACAGAATGTTTAAAGGCTTCAGACTATTAGTGAACTATAATGTCCATTTATTTACACACTCTAGAGAGTCTAGAGTTTGACTGGGAAGTGCATAACACAGGAAACGAAGTAAAGAAAAGGATGCGGGAAAAAGAGTAGAAAAGAGAAGAGAAGTAAAAAACGAAACACGGAAGGAAGAGAATGAACCCAGTCCAGTGTATTCCCAGACTGGTGCTTAAATTAACAATCAGGGGAGATTCAATAAAATTTCTTATCATTAAAAATGGTGCTATTTTTTCACCTTATTTTTGGCCCCCAGATGAAGCTTTCAAATGATAAATAGAATCTGATTGATGGGCAAAATTAGCACATTTTAAACCGATTGGAGGGAACTTTTATTGAATCTCCTCCAAATGTCTTTTATTCTGATACAACTTTCTGTACTAGCAAATCTCCAAAAATGGGAAGCCCTTAGTTTTGGGGAGGGCAGCAGCATGGCAGCTTTACCTCTTGAGCTGTTGGATGTCCTAGGTTTGCCATCAACTTGTAAAAGTAATGGATTATCCATCCCCATGACAGTCACCCAGATGGGTTATACAGTATGTACATCAATGTAATGGCGATTAATCAATGTTTAACATTAGAGTAATTTTGTACATGGGGAATCTAACATGTTATCCAATGACAATAGAAGTTCCTCTGCACTCTTCCAAGTATGGGTGCAAATCCTCTTGATCCAACCTTGGTGGATCGTCAGACATCAAAGTAAACAACATTGAGGGTCGCACTCCAATAAACACTCTACTTTATTTGTGACACACATCATATCACACAATGTTTCGGGGGAATAGCGGGGGCAGTGTTATTCCCCCGAAACGTTATGTGATTTGATGTATAACACAAGTAAGTAGAATGTTATACATAAATGTATACAGTATGTTATCTATGATCAAATAATGTTATATAATATGACATCATGTACATGGGGATCTAATAATCTTATATAGTATGGACTATCATCTACATGGGGATCTAATAATGTTAACAGTATGTGCATCATGTACATGGGGATCTAATAATGTTATACAGTAGGATATCATATACAGGGGATCTAATAAGTTATTACAGTATGGACATCATAGTACATGGGGATCTAATAATGTTTATACAGTATGGATATCATATACATGGGGATCTAATAATGTTATACAGTATGGACATCATATACATGGGGATCTAATATGTTATACAGTAATGGAATATATACAGGGGATCTAATAATGTTATACAGTATGGACATCATATACATGGGGATCAATAATGTTATACAGTATGTGCCATCATGTACATGGGGATCTAATAATGTTTACAGTATGGATATCATATACATGGGATCTATAATGTTATACAGTATGGACATCATATACATGGGGATTACTAATATGTATACAGTATGTGCATCATGCACATTGGGATCTAATAATGTTATACAGTATGGATATCATATACATGGGATCATAAGTTATCTAATGTTATACAGTATGTGCATCATGCCACATGGGGAATCTAATAATGTTATACAGTATGGATATCATATACATGGGGGATTAATCATGTTATACAGAATGACATCATATACATGGGGATCTAATAATGTTATACAGTAGGCATCATGTACATGGGATCTAATAATGTTATACGTATGGATTCTATACATGGGGATCTAATAATGTTTATACAGTATGGACTCATACATGGGGATCTAATATGTTATACAGTATGTGCATCATGCACATGGGGATCTAATAATGTTATACAGTATGGATATCATATACATGGGATCTAATAATGTTATACAGTATGGGACATTCATATACATGGGGATCTAATAATGTTATACAGTAGGAATCATATACATGGGGACTAAAATGTTATACGTAGGACATCATATACATGGGGATCTAATAATAATTTATACAGTATGTGCATCATGTACATGGGATTATAATAATGTTATACAGTATGGATATCATACATGGGGATCTAATAATGTTATACAGTATGGACATCATATACATGGGGATCTAATAATGTTATTACAATGTGCATCATGCACATGGGGATCTAATAATGTTTACAGTATGGATATCATATCATGGGATCTAATAATGTTATACATATGTGCATCATGTACATGGGATCCTAAAATGCTTATACAGTATGGATATCATGTACATGGGGAACTAATAAGTTATACAGTATGGATATCTGATAATGGGGATCTAATACAGTATGGACATCATATACATGGGGATCTAATAATGTTATACAGTATGGATATCATTACATGGGGATCTAATACAGTATGGACATCATATACAGGGGATCTAATAATATTATTGTTATACAGTAATGGATATAAGTACATGGGGATCTAATACTTTTATACAGTATGGATTCATTACATGGGGATCTAATAATTGTAGTAACAGTAGGACATCATGTACATGGTATCTAATAATGTTATACAGTAATGGATATCATGTACATGGGATCTAATATGGTATACAGTATGGACATCATGTAATGGGTATCTAATATGTTTATACGGTATGGATATCGTGTACATGGGGATCTAATAATGTTATACAGTATGAACATCATTACATGGGGATCTAATAATGTTATACAGTATGGACATCATATACATGGGGGATCTAATAATGTTTACAGTATGGTTATCATGTACATGGGGATCTAATAATGTTATACAGTATGGACATCATATACATGGGATCTAATAATGTTATACAGTAGGATATCAGTACATGGGATCTAATAATGTATACAGTATGGATATCATGTACATGGGGATCAATAATGTTATACAGTATGGACACTCATATACATGGGGATCTAATAATGTTATACAGTATGGACATCATGTAATGGGGATATAATAATGTTATTACAGTTGAACATCATGTCATGGGGATCTAATAATGGATACAGTAGTGATCATGTACATGGGATCTAATATGTAATACAGTACTAGGACATCATTACATGGGGATCTAATAATGTTATACAGTATGGATATCAACATGGGGACTAATAATGTTATACAGTATGGATATCATGTACATGGGGATCTAATAATGTTCTACAGTATGGAATCATGTACATGGGGATCTATAAGTAATACAGTATGGACATAATAACAGGGTATCTATAATGTTATACAGTATGGATATAATCTACATGGGGATCTAATAATGTTATACAGTATGGATACATGTACATGGGGATCTAATAATGTTATACAGTATGGATATCATGTCATGAGGATCTAATAAGTTATACAGTATGGATATCATGTACATGGGGATCTAATAATGTTATCAGTATGTGCATCCTGTACATGAGGATCTAATATGTTATACAGTATGGACATCATGTACATGAGATCTAATTATGTTATACACTAGGTATCAGTACATGGGGATCTAATTATGTTATACCTATGGATATCATGTACATGGGATCTATTATGTTATACATATGTATATCATGTACATGGGATCTAATTATGTTATACAGTATGGATATCATGGACATGGAGATCTAATTTTGTTATACAGTATGGATATATCTACATGGGGATATAATAATTATTACAGTATGTGCATCATGTAGGTGGGTCCCCAGGCAGGGCAGTTACCCAGCTGGGTTATACAGTATGTGATATGTACACGCGGATCTACTACTGTCAGAAGATTGAGCCACCAACTTGGCTGAATAATTTATAAACAACACAGTTATGATTGGGTAGATCCAGCTACACGTGCTCTGTGCTTTGGACTCTAATAATGTGCAATGTACCAGTACAAGGGGCGCGAGGTGAAGTCTAACCAGATTTATAGAGATAGAAGAGTAACCTAGATCTTTCTATTTGATTCATGTTAATTGTAGAGAGATCGTTGATTATCATTATTACATATTCTTAATACTACAATGTGGGGTTTATAGAAAACAGGACTTGTCCCTTGAATTCTGCCTCTAGTACGTTCCTAAATAATCGATAAAAGTGCCCACCCTATCTAACCTGTATACAGTGGGGATGTGCTATGTACACATCTATTGGCAGTACACAGCAGGAATCATTGTAGACAAATGAACTACATAGTGTCTCCTGTTATATTAAACACGTGTGTAATGTTTTGTAATAGGATTATTAAAAGTGGTTCAGTTCCTTTGATATATTAACCATGATATAAATATTGTATATTGGATGTGTCTATGTGCCTTTGTACTATGTTGTAATGATTATGTATACGAGAATTCATAGATCTATATGGGTGGTTTAATATGGAATATATTGAATGTCTGTATACTTTATAATAGAACCCTTAGAAATTTTTATAATTTTTTTTCAGACTATTATATATATGAAAATCCTATTGAATATATTAATGTTCTGGATATAATAGAGCCCAATAAAAATATATTTAATAATTATATACAATAGAACCCTATAGGAATATTTAATGTCTGTATATAATAAGAAAGTTGGACTAGATGGACGTATGTCTTTTTTCAACCTCAATACTATGTTACTATGTACACTATAGAAATCTATTTAATGTCTGTATATATAGAACACTATAGAAATCTATTTAATGTATGAATAATTATAGAACTCTATAGAAATATATTTATAGTATAATAGAACCCAATATAAATATATTTAAGTCTGTACATAATAAAAACCTATAGAAACATATATATATATATATATATATATATATATATATATATATAATGTGTGTGTGTGTGTATATATATAATAACCCACTTTTTGCAAGACCAAGAGGTGCTGTTTCAGTGTTCATGTTGTATTATTGATCCCTCGGGAGCACCACTGGCACTGCATTTGGTAGTGAGTGCCAGTCTTTACCATATATATATATATATATATGGGATGTCTTTACACACATATAATATATATATATAGTTGCGTGTGTATAATAGAACTCTATGGAAATGTTTCCGTAGAGGCTTGATCTCTATAAAAATGTAGTTATATAATGTAGTGATTGTAGTTATAATGTTATCTCTGTAGAGATACGGGTATATAATGTAGAGATATGTAATAATAATTGATCCTAAAGAGATATGGTTTTATATATAGTGATGTGTAATAATAATTGATCTCTGTAGAGATATAGTTAAATAATGTAGTGAAATGTAAAATAATTGATCTCTATAGAGATATGGTTATATTATGTAGTGATATGTAATAATATTGCTCTCTATTGAGATATGGTTATATAATGTAGTGATTGTAATAATAATGATCTCTATAGAGATAGGTTTATTATTGTAGTGATATGTATAATAATTTTCTTTATAGAGAAATGGTTATATAATGTAGGATGTGTAATAATTGATCTCTGTAGAGATATGGTTATATAATGTAGTGATATGTAACATATGATCTCTATAGAGATATAGATTATAATGTAGTGATGTGTTATATAATTGATCTCTATAGAGATAAGGTTATATTATTGTAGTGATATGTAATAATAATTTATCTTTATATAGATATGGTTATATAATGTAGTGATGTGTTATAATAATTGATCTCTATAGAGATATGGTTATAGTATGTAGTGATTGTCATAATAATATATCTATAAAGAGATATGGTTATATTTTGTAGTGATGTGTAATAATAATAGATCTCTATAGAGATATGGTTAATAATGTAGTGATTGTTTAATATATTGCTTCTATTGAGATTTGGGTATATAATGTATGATATGTAATATTATTTGTTATTAGAGTATGGTTATATAATGTAGTGATGTGTAATAATAATTGATCTCTGTAGAGATATGGTTCATGATGTAGTGATGTGTAATAATAACTGATCTCAATATAGATATAGTTATATAATGTAGTGATATGTTAATAATAATTGATCTCTATAGAGAGTAGTTATATTAACCATATCTCTCTATAGAGATATGGTTATATAACTTAGTGATGTGTAATGTAATTGCTTCTACTAGAGATATGGTTATTATTATGTAGTGATGTGTAATAATATGTATATAGAGATATGGTTATATAATGTAGTGATGTGTAATAATATGTAATATAGAGATATGGTTATATAATGTAGTGATTGTGTAATAATATGTATATTGGTTATTTATTGTAGTGATGTGTAAATGTCATATATGGTTATATTATTGTAGTGATGTGTAATAAAATGTAATATAGAAATATGGTTATATAATGTAGTGATGTGTAATAAAATGTATATATAGAGTATGGGTATATAATGTAGTGATGTGTAAAATATGTAATATATAGTTATATTATTGTAGTGATATGTAAAAATTTAATATAGAGATATGATTATATAATATAGGGATATGTAATAATATGTAATATATGGTTTATTATTGTAGTGATATGTAATATAGTAATATAGAGATGGTTATATAATGGTGATGTGTAATAATATGTCAATATGATATATGGTTATTATTGTAGTGATATATAATAATATGTAATATAGGATATGGTTATTAATGTAGTTATATATAATAATATGTAATATAGAGATATGGTTATATTATTGTGTGGTGTGTACATTTCATTCTGCTCATTTTGATGAGGTGTTGCCATCAATGCCTGTCTGTGTTAGTTTGTGACAGTTGTGTATGACAGATGGTATTTATATACATGGAAAACGCATGTTTAGACATCAGCTGAACGTGTTAGTGGATGGCAGATAGAACAGGGGCGATCGGTGCGGGATGTGGCCTCAATAGGTCCGAGTAGATCCGTGAACACACATCAGTGAATCTCTGTGTTCTAACAAAGAAACCATTTTCCAGACTGGATTCTAACCAGCAGATCCCTAGTGACATTTTAACATGGTAAACAGTTCCCCACCTGCACTGTGAAACTTCTATGGAACAGATACAATGTGATTCTTTCTGCCTTGCCCAGGCTGGTGGGGTGGAATATGGACCCATGAAATATCCAATCTATATCCGCAAATGACTACACTCCATCTACAACACAACTAGGAAACAAATAACCCTGTTGGTGTGTGTTAACCCATGTTCCCTTGGGTGGATTGCACATCTCATTGATATCATTGTTAAACATATTCTATCCCAGTCAACATTTGCATTGCAAGCTTGTAACTCCCCATCGGACTGCATGGCACATCCAGACAGCTTGGTTTACCTAAATGTAATGAACCCTAAAAATGGTAATTCCAAATAAATGGAAGTTGAAATCATTATTAGCACTTTATAATTACTCTGCTAATTAGGTTGATACGGTACTTAGTCCGGAGTAATAGCAGCCTTGTCACAGAAATTCCCTCTCTGCTCTGACATCCAAAGGAGACAGGTTGGAGTGTCCTGGAGATATGAACACAACTTGATGCTCTGCACACAATCATCAGAATTATCCCACAGCCCCCAATGGATTCACTTGGTCTATTCCCCTTACTGCACAGACACTGAAATAACAAGGAACTGAGATTGACTTCATTATCCAGGCATTACCCAGGCCAGTATCCCAGGCAAGTATCCCAGGCATTACCCAAGCTAGGATCCCAGGCTAGTATCAAAGGTTAGTATCCCAGGATAGTATTCCAGGCTAGTATCACAGGCTAGTATCCCAGCATTACCCAGGCTAGGATCACAGGCTAGTATCCCAGTCTAGTATCCCAGGCTAAGCAAATATGCAAATGGGGGAAACCAATAAACCCCAACATGGGATTGAGGTCAATCCTCCTGATTCCCTACCCTTCCGATACAATCAATACACCATGGCAGACTGGGATGGTGAAATCTCTACTGTAGTATAATGATGTAGGGCTACTAGGGGTTGGATTTCCTGTATAGATATATGCCAATTAAATATTGTATTAAAGGGCAAGTCCAGCCCTAAAATGAAAACTTACATACAGTAAATCACCCCCAAAACCCTAAATGGTAATAGTTTGAATCTGAAAGTATAAGTCTAACCTGAAATCCTGCACAATGTCCTGTTTCCCTGTTTCTGCTTCCTGGTTCTTCCAGTTAGAACTGTCAGTTATGGATTTGACATTTGACACATCACAGCCAATGACTGAATGTAATCCACTGTCTGCCTCTTCTGAGCATGTCCAGGCTCAGTACAGGGTCTAAATTGTTTCCATGAGGCATCAGAAGAATAGCAGGCATACAGTAATGAATTCATAAGACAAACTATGATATATCAACATACTTTAAAGAGGCCATTCTTTCTAAGATGTTATTATGAGGGTGGATTGTCCTTTAAAGAAATCCAATCCACAGTGTATCGGTTATTTCAGGAAAAAGACACACGGTGACTGCGCAGGATAGGAACATTCATTGTCGGTCAGAGATAGCGACCAGATGGGAATTGGGATGGACAATACGGACAGTGACTTACTGGAGCTGCTGCTGAAGTTCCATCCAGTCTAGTGAAGTGTCGTTATTTTCCCGGATAGAACTTCCCTATGGGGCGCAGCGATCTCTACCTGCCGCCTGGCTAAACACTGGAGGGTTTGGAACTATTGGATCTCTCAGTAATCAATGAAGTGTCCCCCCTATTATCTCCAGTTATTGTTTGTCCTTTTTCCTCTTGTTTATTTCTCACTTCTCCGTCTCCCCCATTTTAATTTATTGTTCTGTGACTAAGAAAACGACCCAGGAGATAAAATAGTCAAAAAGAGCAAGCCCAGTCTTCTCTCCGCCGCACAAGGTCGGTTAGGCCTCTGGTGATGGCTAAGTTGACAGCGCGTCAGGGGCTCCAAATCCAAGCGACCAAGACCATGGAGTATAAGTAGTTTCATGCGAAAGGTTAGAGGAGCCGGGAAGGGACACCGCCTCCTTTGCCCTGGGCGTGCGTCACGGGAGGAAGTACTGGAGCCCAAGAGGAGAAGGATTAGAAGTGAGAGCGGCAGTGGATGGGAGTCAGGCAGGAACCGTGTGGGGAGAAACGACAACTTTGTAAAGAAGATTCAGCAATCAGAACCAGTCACCCAGAGCATTGCGATGTGCCGGCAATAACATGATCTATACCACTGGGGGATCCAGCCTGGGCACATTGAATCACACACACTTGTGACTGGGACTGGCAACTTCATTTTCCATTTGTGCTATCCTTCTCCAGTCTCCCATCGGGTCATTGATTTATTGTATCATCCTTTCCCCATGTAATAATCTGTTATCCTGGGGAGCAGGGAGAATGATTGCACCGGGAGGAATTGGTATGACTTTCCCCTAACTAGAGACAAACTGAAGGATCCAGCTTTGGGATAGACCACCATTCTATCTAACGCAGGCGCTGGGAGCCCGGCCATTGACAGGAGACTTTAGGGGCTCGGATTTTAGGGGCCAAACCCCCATGTCACCGGGATCGGAGATCGACTCTGTGGGCAGTTCTCATCTTCCCCTATATCGTCACTATGGAGCCAACAGATCAGCACCGGCTGTGGACAGCGGCCACCACACAAGCTCAGCACCTGAACACCTGCACCACAGCCAGCAACAGTCCCCCCCACCAGCAGCCGTCACAGCTCGGGACGGCTCCCAGGACTTCCACCTCCTCTTTCCTCATTAAAGACATTCTGGGAGACAGCAAAACCTGGCTGCCTGTGCCCCTTACAGCACCAGCGTCCCCTCCCTCACCCCACTCCCAAGCAGGAAGGACGGGATCTGCGGAAAACTTATCGGCCCAAGCTAGATCAGGAGATGCAGGATGGGAAAGGAAAGTGGACAAGATCCGCGAAGATTACTACGGACATAAAGGGCTCGGTGAGTCTAATGGAAACTTTATCAATAGGAAACTGCTGATAGAACCCCACTGCCAGTCGCTAGGCTTGGGGGGTCAAAAGATCCACAGGCAGGCCAGGGTCCAGTTTAAACAAGAACAACAACACGCATACCTAAAAACAGAGGGAAACCTAACCCGCAAAGAAAAAAGACGCCAGAATGAAGGAAAACAAAAACAACTACACACAAAAAAAAAATACAGACAAAGTCATGACCTGGCAAATATGAATAAACAACAACCAGAAAAGAAAGAATGAATGGAATGGAAGAAGGAGAGTGAAGAAGAACGGAAACTAGAAGGAAGAAACGGAAACAGAAAGGAAGAAAACGAGATGAGACAGGAAGAGAGAAACGAACGGATAGGAGAAACGGAACGGAAGAGGAAGAACGAAGACAGGAAGGAGAAACAGTAATAGACAGAGGAGGAAAGAAAACGGAAAAGGAAGAGGAACGGTGAAAGAAGAAACGAGGAAAGAGATTACGAAGAAAGGGAAGAAACGGATAGTAGGAAGGAGAGAACGGTTGGGAGGGAAAGTAGGGGCGGGGGGATAAAAAAAACAAGCAGGCGCGCAGAAGGAAGAATCACAAGGGGGACGCCATGCCAAAGGAAGGTAAACCAACCAGTAAAAGCCGATAAGCAAAACCGAATAAATAGATTCCACCGACCCACACACACACACACACCAAACACACACACACACACACACACACACACACACACACACACCACACACACACCAACACACACACCTATTACTACTACTATCTATCTACTATCTATCTATCTATCTATCTATCTATCTAATCTTTCACTGTCGATATAAATCACAGACATTAGTTACTAAACTACATCCTTGCTGATATTGTGAATGAGCCCAAAATATTAAAATCAAACATGTATTGCCTTGCCTGTTTTTAGCGCAAGAAGAAAACAACAAAAAACACAAAAGCAGATGTCCAATCTGATCTAAGTTATTTGTTTTGTGTGTGTGTGTGTATATAAATGTGTGTGGGTGTGTTTGTGTGTGTGTGTGGTGTGTGTGTGTGTGTGCACCAAACCTCCCAGTGGGTCAATTAGAGAGATTATTGTTCTTCCTGCAGGGAAGATAAAGGAGAAGCTGAAAAAAAACTGCTACAAACAGAGATGGGGTTGACATATCGATTCTCTTCATTTTTGTAAAAACACAAGGTTGACAAATAGAATTGGAAATGTTACTGTTCTCACCTGGATGTGTCCTGTAAATCTTTATAACTGGGTGTCAAGCCTCTGGGTTTATCAGGTTTATATGGATAGATAGATAATATTAGATAGATAGATGGATAGATAGATGGATAGATAGATAGATAGATAGATATATGATAGATAGATAGATATATGATAGATAGATAGATAGATAGATAGTAGATAGATAGATAGATAGATAGATAGATGGATAGATTAGATGGATAGTGGATCGATGGACGGAGAGTAGATAGATAGATAGATGATAGTAGTAGATAGATAGATAGATAGATAGATAGATAGATAGATAGATAGATAGATAGATAGATAGATAGATCGATAGATCGAAGATCGATAGATCGATAGATAGATGATAGATAGATAGATAGATAAATAGATAGATGATAGATAGATATTATGATAGATAATAGATAGATATAAACAAATAGATGATAGATAGAGATGATAGATAGATAGATAGACACAGACAGGCAGACAGACAGACAGACAGACAGACAAACAGATAGATAGATAGATAGATAGATAGATAGATAGATAGATAGATAGATAGATGATAGATAGCACAGATAGATAGATAGATAGATAAATAGATGATAATAGATAGATAGATAGTATTATATAGATAAATAGAAGATGATAGATAGATAAAAACAATGTTTCTATTTGTTTCAAAAATAAAAAAAAGTGTAAATATTGAGGTGAATTCTGTAGTATGTTGGTTACTTGGACATTTGATGCTATTGATAGTGTTATGTTTGGGTTCCAGGCACCAAAGAGGAAGGTGACCGGGAGATCAGCAGTAGTCGGGACAGTCCCCCAGTAAGAGCCAAGAAACCTCGCAAAGCGCGGACCGCGTTCTCAGACCATCAGTTAAACCAACTGGAGAGGAGTTTTGAGAGGCAGAAATACCTGAGTGTCCAGGACCGAATGGATCTGGCAGCTGCTTAACTGACAGACACTCAGGTGAAAACCTGGTACCAGAACAGGAGGTAAGATCAGCACAGGGACACTGCTAGTGCAATTACACACACACACACTTGGTCAAATATTTGATATGTGTTTTAAGAAATAGAACTAATACCATATGTTATATTATTAGGTATGTTTTTTTTCAGTGTGCAGCGTGTTAGGTCTAACCAACGAATTAATGGGCACCGGGAGCAAAGAGATCGATCCCTGGTGCAGATTTTAGGTTTTAGCAAGCAAAGCGCAATGCAGGCGCGAGTAAACTATCTGCGTGGAGCCACCAACCAGTCCGTCTTCTCTAGGGTTTCATGTAAATAAAAGCAAAAAAAAAATCACCCAAAAATATACAGGGCTAATTAACAGCTTCAAGAAACGAAATAAATAAATAAATGTAAACTAATATCAAAATATCAACATACATAATAATGGGGAAATGATTACAAAACTAGGGACACATTACTGTACAAATGGCCAATGTAGACAGACTGGAGAACTCCCACTGTAGGCTCATTACACAGTGTGATACCACAAAACCTTTTAGGATTTCAATTAGAACTCAATATGGTGGGTTCTCTTGTTCAGTTTTCACTAACAACGGAAACAACAGGGCCTATGAGAAAACCCACACTATATAAACAATTGGGCCTATAGAACCCACACTATTAATAACAGCAGAGCCCTATAGAACCTCTACACTATAAACAGCAGAGTCCTATAGAAACCCCTACACAACAGCAGGGCCATGTACAAACCCCACTCTATATAACAGCAGTGCCTTATACAAACTGCACATTATATAACAACAGGGCCCTATGGAAACCTCACACCATATATCAGCAGGACCCTATAGAATGTCCACACTATATAACAGCAGAGACCTATAGACACCCTACACTATATACCGTAGGGCCCTATGGAAACCTCACACTATATAACAGCAAGGCCCTATCTAGAAACCTCACACCATTAAAAAGGGCCCTATAGAAACCTCACACTATATAACAGCAGGACCCCATAGAAAGCCCACACTATATAACAGCAGAGACCTATAGAACCCCCACTATATAACAGCAGAGCCCTATCTAGAACCCTCACTCTATATAACAGCAGAGCCCTATACAAACCCTACACTATATAACAGCAAAACCATATAGAGACCTTACACTATATAACAGCAGGACCCTTTAGAAACCCTACATATATAACAGCAGAGCCCTATACAAACCTCACACTATATAACAACAGAGTCCTATCTAGAACCCTCACACTATACAAAATTAGAGCCCTATCTAGAAACCCCACAATAAATAACAGCAGGGTCCTATCTAGAACCCCACACTATATAACAGCAGAGCCCTATCTAGAACCCCCACATATACAAAAGCAGGTTCCTATACAAACCCCACACTATATAACAGTAGAGCCCTATAGAAACCCCACATATATAAACAGCAGTGCTCTATTAGAACCCCCACATTATATAACAGCAGAGCTCTCTAGAACCCCCATATTATATAACAAGCAGAGCCCTATAAAATCCCACACTATATAACAGCAGAGCCCTATCTAGAAACCCCCACACTATATAACAGCAGAGCCCAATAAAATCCCACACTATATAACAGCAGAGCCCTATCTAGAACCCCCAGCTATATAACAGCAGAGCCCTATAAAACCCCACACGAATAACAGCAGAGCCCCATAGATCCCCACACTATATAATAGCAGAGCCCTATCTAGAACCCCACACTATAACAGCAGAGTCCCATCTAGAACCCTCACACTATATAACAGCAGGGTCCTATAGATTCCCTGCTCTACATGGGGGCACATGGAAACCCACATTAGTTCTGTGATTGAGATATTTCCAGTAGGCTGGTAAGCAGATTAAAATCTGTATTTTTTTAAGTAAATGTCTGTCTCATTACAGAGAACAGAAGCCACCCTAATTCTGTCAGGAAACATTAGTGTCATGCTTGTACAATCTTAAACCAAGTGCTGAGTACATTCGATGGGGAATTTGCTTCCACCAGTTTCTAATATCATAGTAAATATGGCATACAATTAGCTAATTAGCTTGGGGTGTACAGTACATTACATACATTTGTATTATTATAAATCAATATAGAGATGTGCACACAGCTAAATAAATATAGCTTGTCTTGCTTATTAGATATTTTGGGGATAGATTAGTTGCTGCTTTAATTATTTGATCTTTATATAATAATAGCTTCTGCCTTTTTATTTGACATATATCATATATTAGTTGTGGCTTTATTATCTCATATGATATTATATATTAGTTGTTGTCTTTATTATTCATATGTATATTTTATATTAGTTGCTTCCTTTATTATTTATATTTATATTATATATGAGTTGCTGCCTTATTTGTCATATGTTTATTATATATTAGTTGCTTCCTTATTATTTGATATTAATTAAATACTAGTTGCTGCCTTTATTATTTCATAGTATATTATATATTAGTTGCTTCCTTTAATATTTCATATGTATATTATATATAGTTGCTTCCTTTATTATTTTATATATATATTATATATTAGTTGCTTCCTTTATTATTCATATGTATATTATATATTACTTGCTTCCTTTTATTTCATATGCATATTATAATTAGTTGCTTCCTTTAATATTTCATATGTATATTATATATTAGTGCTTCCTTTATTATTTTTATATTATTATATATTAGTTGCTTCCTTATTATTTAATTTTATTTATATACTTGCTCCTTTAATTCATATGCTTATTATATTTTACTTGCTTCTTTATTATTTATATGTTTATTATAATTACTGGCTTCCTTTTTATTTCATATGCCTATTATATATTACTTGTTCCTTTATTATTTTATATGTTTATTATAGATTAGTGCTGCCTTGATTATTGATCTTTATATAATAAATAGCTTCTGCCTTTATTATTTGATATTTATATCCTATATGAGTTGCTGCCTTGATTGTTTACTGATAGTTAACGAAATGTATTTGTAATAACCGAGGACGAAATTTCCTTTTCATTTTTCGTTTTGCTCTGTGGGTTTCCCTATGGAAAGGGAAGGGGAAAGATCACAGATAAACCCTTTACAGTGATTAGTGCTGAGTTGCAGATCAGCCGGCTGGTTGTTAGGAGATCTTACCAGGTGTATTACCCAGGCAGTGGTGTTTAAAGCCCGTGGAAAATGTTGGTATTTGAGAGACTTTACTGCAGGTGAGGATAAGGACAGGGATCTGCACAGCTTTAAGATTTGCTTTAAGTAAATCCACTGCAGCTGGGGACACACACAAGGTCCTGACTGTAGGAAATGCTCAGTGTCAGTATGGGAAGAATACAGGTATAGAGTAACCAGACATAATAACTCATCTTCCTTTCTCATGTGCTGATAAATTCCATTAGTAAAACGATTGACACTCACCAGTTTATGAACTCCCCTTTTTCCTGTGCAGGACTAAGTGGAAGAGACAGACTGGGGGACTGGAGTTACTGGCTGAAGCTGGGAATTATTCAGCCTTGCAGAGGATGTTTCCCATCGCCTATTTCTATCACCCCAGTCTGCTGAGCAGTATGGACAGCACCACAGCGGCGGCTGGCAGCAGCAGCTGCAATGTACGCAGCATGTACAGAACTCCCCTGCTCCTCACCCCCAGTTGCAGAGACCCTTGGTCCCTAGGGTCCTTATCCACGGCCTGGGACCAGGGGGGCAACCAGCGCTGAATCCCTGGGGAAACCCAATCCCTGGGACACCTCACACCCGGTGAAAGGACATGACATTCTCACTATAGCACAGTCACCTAAGTAACCCAAATAGAACAGCAGGACTGAAGACAGAGGAGTCGCCTATAGATTGGGGCAGATCCAGCAAAGCTCGTACACCGACTAACCAGAGTTTGGACTTAAAGAACAGGGGACCCCAAAGCTGCTATAGGAGGTTCCCCTGTGTGTGGGGATGGGAAGAGGAGGTAGAGAACACAGAGGAGGCGAGGCAGAAAGGCCCAGAAGTGGCAATTTACAGAGGTCCATGGAAAGAGCTTTTCACCAGAGGAGAACTGGACTTGTTGGACCCCAGCCGGTACCAGCCCTGCACTGGGCCAGCAGGAGAGGACTTGGCACTGAGCCTTTTCATTTGAACAATGTACATTGTAAAGACTGACAGATATCTTATTTATTATATGGTGTGTCAAATACAAATCACTACTATTGGTTAATAAGGACTTTTTATTTTCTTTATGTCTTTTGGCCAAGTTCCTAAAACACTTAGATGGGGATATGGATCCCCCCTTTCTTTGTGTAAGATTAAAGGAAACGTTATCTTTTTTTAACTATTACTGACCAGAGAAAAGGATTTGAATAAAAAAAAGATTGACATCATGTCATGGGATTTGTCTTTGATTTACCCTCATACCCTGGGATGGTTTCATTGCTGATAGTGGGGTGTGCGGCTGTACAGGCTCCATTCTTTCTTATTAACAGGGTTTGTGGCAGGGCTATAGGGAGCGATGGATGTCCCTGATTTTTAAATACAGTTAAAGCTAATGAGCAAAACGAGTGGAGAGGGCTGGGACTCGCCTGGGAACAGAGACAAGGAGCCCAACGGCAGGGGCCAGGGAAGGGGAATCAGGGAACAGACAGGAGGCGCGAGAAAGCCAGGGGTGAGCAAAAAACAGACAGGAAACCAAGAAAGACACACAGAGCACACCAGGGCCAGACAGGAGGCAACAAGCAAGGGAACACGCAGGAATCAAACCAGGGGACCAGGGGAACAGACCCACAAGAAAACACAGCGCGAGCGAGACAGGGAGCGAGGGAGCGAGCGAGCAGGAGCGAGCGAGCGAGCGAGCGAGCGAGCGAGCGAGGAGCGAGCACACGAGCGAGCGACGACGCCAGCCAGCAGCCACGCCAGCCAGCACAGCGAGCGACAGCGAGCGAGCGAGCGAGCGAGCGCCGACGAGCGAGCGAGCGAGCGAGCGAGCGAGCAAGAGCGAGCGAGAGCGAGCGAGCGAGCGAGGAGCGAGCCAGCGAGCGAGAGCGAGCGAGCGAGCGACGAGCGAGGCGAAGCGAGCGAGCGAGAGGGAGCGAGCCAGCGGGAGCGAGGAAGGACGAGACCGAGGAGCGAGCGAGCGAGCGAGCGAGCGAGCGAGCGGAGGGAGCGAGCGCGAGCGAGCGAGCGAGGCGAGCGAGAGCGAGCGAGCGAGCGAGCGAGAGGGAGCGAGCGAGCGAGCGAGCGAGCGAGGAGCGAGCGAGCGAGCGAGCCAGGAGCGAGGGCAGCGAGCGAAGCGAGCGAGCGAGAGGAGCGAGCGACCGAGCGAAGCGAGCGAGCGAGCGGAGCGAGCGAGCGAGCAGAGCGAGCGAGCAGGGCGAGCGAGCAGAGCGAGCGAGCGAGCGAGCGAGAGAGCGAGCGAGCGAGCGAGCGAGCGAGCGAGCGAGCAGGAGAGCGAGCGACAGCGAGCGAGAGGAGGAGTAGCGACGAGGCAGCGATGAGCGAGGAAGCATCAGCAGCGAGACAGCATCTACGACAGCTATCTATCTGAATCTCAGTCTAGAATGAAACTATATCATAGATCTATCTATCTATCTATCTATCTATCATTATCTGTCTGTATGTGTCTGTCTGTCTGTCTGTCTCTCTCATATATATATTGTTATTTCTATAATCTGTCTATTTTTGCTATTTCAATTATGTATTTTTTTAAAATTTATTTTTCATCTATTAAGCATCTATCTATCTATCTATACTATCTATCTATCTATCTATCTATCTATCATCTATCTATCGATTGTCTGTCTGTCTGTCTATCTACTATCTATCGATCTGTCTGTTGTCTCTTCTCCTCTCCTCTCTCTCTTCTATTATATATATATTATATATATTGTTATTTCATAATCTGTCTACTTTTGCTATTTCAATAATGTATTTTTTTTAAATTTATTTTTCATCTATAAGCTATCTATCTATATACGTCTGTCTGTCTGTCTGTCTGTCTTTGTCTATCTGTCTATCTATCTATCTATCTATCTATCTATCTATCTATCTATCTATCTATCTATCTATCTATCCTGTTTTTCCCTCCCTCTTCTCCATCTAGTCGATCTACAACACACATCATAGCTGCAAAGTATATAAACAGTAAGTTAAGAGAAACACATGCACACAAGTTCCATTTCAATTACAAGACATACATACAGTTGTCACATATAGTAGTTAAGTAATACATATAGCTATACATACAGTTGTACATACAGTCATTACATACAGGCGTTATATGTTGACTACATATAGTCATTACATAAAGGCATTACATATTGTTATTACATACAGTCATTTCATACAGGCGCTTATCTAGTTATTACATATGTCATTACATACAGGCATTACATATAGTCATTACATATGTTATTACATAGAGTCATTGGATACAGGCATTACATATAGTTATTACATATAGTCGTTACATACAGTGTGTTATATGCAGTCATTACAGGCACTACCTATAGTTATACATATAGTCATCACATAAAGGTATTACATATAGTTATTACATACATGACTTACATACAGTCATTAGATACAGGCATTACATATAGTTATCATACTTCAACATACACATAGTTATGACATATGAGTTATACATACAGTCATTACATACAGTCATTATTACACGAATACATTATAGTTATTACATAGTCACTTACATACAGTCAGTACAGTACAGATTAAGTGTAATAACTATATGTAATGCTTGTATGTAATGACTGTATGTAATAATTATATGTACTGACTGTATGTAATGACTATGTAATAACTATATGTAATTCGTGTATATAATGACTGTATGTAATGACTGTATGTAATAACTATATGTAATAACTATGTGTAATGTTTGTATGTAATAACTATATGTAATGCCTGTATCTAATGACTGTATGTAATGCATGTATGTAATAACTATATGTAATACCTTTATGTGATGACTATATGTAATAACTATATGTAGTGCCTGTAATGACTGCATATAACAACTGTATGTAACGACTATATGTAATAACTATATGTAATGCCTGTATCCAATGACTCTATGTAATAAACATATGTAATGACTATATGTAATGCCTGTATGTAATGACTATATGTAATAACTAGATAAGCGCCTGTATGAAATGACTGTATGTAATAACAATATGTAATGCCTGTATGTAATGACTATATGTAGTAACTACATATAACGCCTGTATGTAATGACTGTATGTAACAACTGTATGTAATAGCTATATGTAATTACTTAACTACTATATGTGACAACTGTATGTAATGTCTTGTAATTGAAATGGAACTTGTGTGCATGTGTTTCTCTTAACTTACTGTTTATATACTTTGCAGCTATGATGTGTGTTGTAGATCGACTAGATGGAGAGAGAGGGAGGAGAAAAACAGGATAGATAGATAGATAGATAGATAGATAGATAGATAGATAGATAGATTCCCCTTCGACTAATTCTGTTTTTCGGGTTTCTTTTGCCTTCCTCTGGATCACAACAGTTAGGCAGAAAATGTTGGTAGGTTGACTGGCTGGACATATGCGTTATTCAACCCAAACACTATACTATACTAATACCCCCACACATAAACCCAATATTATTTGTGAGGGGTGATTTACCCGGATCGTTTGCAGCTCTTTAAAACTCCCTAAGTAACTCTTTTTTTCTGTGTTTAAAGCAGTTAGATGGCAAGCTATAGCCTTGCACTTATAGCTGGGTACACACCATAATATTCGTCCTGGCCGACCAATTGCCATTAGCAAGGGTCAGCCAAGCCGAATCACTGTCGGTTGTGCCACAGAAGCCATGGTTCTTTGCAGCGACTGGTCATGTGTTTCGCCTAGAAGACCATCGCCCCAAAAAAACAGTCCTTTTTTTTTTTTCGACCAACCAATACACAGAAATATTGATCGGTGAGTTTTTACCCAGTCTAAAAACTCTTTAGCTTTCCAGTAACTACACTAGCTTTTGGTCCGACTTATCTCAGTAATTACCGTATCCTTTGGCACTTGTTTTCACATCATGGTTAACAGAAAATTTACTCCAACCCTCTAGAAACCTTCTCTCCAAAAACAGGCATTGCACATTTGTTTTCTCTTTTAACCAGTAGTTCTCTTTTTTTTTGGAAGCCTGACACCTACAATCAGTGTGGCTCCTCATACTATTTACTAAAAAGCTGACAAGCAGGGAAAATGCTACCAAACAAGGATGTATCAGGCCAAATCAGGCCTGTCATACAGGGGTACTTTGGAGAATGTTTTTTAAAATGTTATTATCATAATCATTCTGTGTTCATCTACTTTTTCTGTTTGTTTCATAAAGGGCAAATTTCTCCCTCAAATGAAATAATTAAAAATTGTATATTGGTAACCCCCCCCAACCCCGAAACAGTGATAGTTAGAAAGCTGATAGAGAGAAAGGGGGAGAACTTTGTTTTACTTCAGTATTTTATATACTTTAGAGTGTATAATGTAATCAAATTTGATTAAATAATATTGCATAAAATTACTTGACATTAAATGTTATCAAAATATATATTTTTAGAGCACAACATATACAGGCTCTCTGAAGTCCCACCAGTGTGCCCAGTGTTTAACTATTATCTATCTATCTATCTATCTGTCTGTCTGTCTGTCTGTCTGTCTGTCTGCTCTCTCTCTCTCTATATAATATATATATTTATATATATAGTTATTTCTATAATCTGTCTATTTTTGCTATTTCAAGAATGTATTTTTTTTTAAATGTATTTTTCTACTATTAAGTATCTATCTATCTATCTATCTATCTTTCTATTCTATCTATCCTGTTTTTCTCTCCCTCCTCTCCCCATCTAGTCGATCTACAACACACATCATACCTGCACAGTATATATACAGTACCGATATACTCGAGTATAAGTCGAATTTTTCAGGCTTAAAATTAGCCTGAAAACCTAATCTCGACTTATACTCGGGTCAAGTCCTAATTTAGCTCCAAATTCTGCAATTGTTGATAGTAACCAGTAGGTGCGCTGTGTTAACCTGCATAGAAATTTACAGGAGCTGATCTGCCTTTACACTTCCTGCTTCCTGTAGTCTGGCTGCTGGACTCACTCAGCACTGTCACTGCCATCTGGAAGCTGTAAATCTGATGGGTCTCCTCATTTTGGGGCAAAAAACAGCTGCTAGTTCATTGCAAATGACAGCTTGAAACTACAACCTCTCAGGTGGGGTCAGAGAGTCCTTTACTATATGGGGGTCAGAGTGCCCTTTACAATAATATGGGTTTCAGGAGAATTGTAAATGATGGTAAGCTTAATTAAAAGTTTACTGAACCTTGCCACTCCACATGTTTAGAAAACTGAAACTCCCAGCAACAAAGCATGCCGGGAGTTGTAGTTTCCAAACATCTGGAGTGCCCAGGAACTGGAGGTTACTGGTACGGGATTTGGCTATTGCTGTATGGGAATTCTGCTGTCCATATAAAGGGCAACTAAAGCCTAATAACACAGAATCAGAAGGCAGTAGTGGTGATAATTTCTACCCTCGACTTATACTCGAGTCAATCATTTTTCAAATTTTTTCAGGTAAAAATAGGTACCTCACTTAACTACTTTCTTCGATCGACTTATACTCGAGTATATACGGTAAGTTAAGAGAAACACATGCACACACGTTCCATTGGAATTACAGAACATTACATACAGTTGTCACATACAGTAGTTAAGCCATTTCATATAGTTATTACATACAGTTGTTACATACAGTCATTACATACAGGCGTTATATGTAGTTACTACATAGTCATTACATACAGCATTACATATAGTTATTACATACAGTCATTACATACAGCGGCTTATGTAGTTATTACATATAGTCATTACATACCGGCATTACTATAGTCATTCATATTTTATTACATACAGTCATAGATACAGGCAATACATATAGTTATTACAAATAGTGATTACATACAGTCGTTATATACAGTCATTACAGGCACTACATATAGTTTATTACATCCAGTCATCACATACAGGTATTACATATAGTTATTACATACAGTATTACATCTAGTAATCTATACTATCTATTATCAGTCTGTCTGTCTATTATTGCTCTGCCATTTAAGGGAGGCTCCAAATTTTAACTGGGGTCCATTGATTTTTTTCCTTATGCCTCTGCTCCCTCAAACATAAACACATACACTCTCTCTTACACACACACACAACACACACACACCACACACCATAAATATACCTAAACTATACATTCCTTACACATAGGCACAAACCAGGGTTGTCAGATTCTGCTGGCTGTGACGTGGAGGAGGCAGGGACGGGTGGAGAGTGGGTTGTCAGGGGCAGAGTGTGGGTTTGGGGCTGAGATGCGCCAATCACAATGTGTGGCTACTCGCAGTGCAGAACGCCCGGGGAACAAAGCTCTAAGTACATTACTAAATATTTTTTTTTGCAAACAAATAGGCAGTTGGGGGTGGGATAGGATCTGCTACACTACAGAAAATGTTTTATAGGTAGGGCACCAGGCAGTAAACTGGGACCCAGAGTAAGGGAGGGGGGAAAGGCTTCACAGTACATGCCAGAAACCTCTCAGAGAAAGGTAAGAGGCGAAACCTTTTCACTCACAGACAGGCTCCTGCTCTTCACTTTCTGGGACTTTAGACAGACACTACAGGAGAACCATTGGAGCAGAGGGTAAAGGTAAGGATTTTTAAACACTACATAGTGGGGAAATTTTGGTTTTGGGGGGTGGACATTTTTGTTTGTTTCTATTTATTATTTGATTCCAGTCTATTTCTTTAAAATATTAAGTACCAAACTTTAATTAATAAAATAAGGTACAAATGATTTGGTTTGTCTGTATGTGTTATGTTTACTGCAATTTTAGTCATAGCTTCATTAAAGTTCTAAAGAACTTGGGAATCAAACTGAAATGCAAAACATAAAGCGGCACTTTCAGTGATTTTTGTTTTCAATTAAACAGTCTGCCAGGGATTCCGTTAATCTTTAACTCATTCTGCATATTCCTTTTCTGTGGCTTCACGCATTAAGTTTTACGATTTTAGAGCTTTTTCATTTTTCTTTCCTTTTTTTTTAAGTGAATGTCTTTCCTGGAGTTAAATATGAATATCTGATTTAAAAACTACAATATAAAAACACATAATATTTTAAGTGTGTGTGGTTTTTCACCAGTGTCCACACTGGCTTCTATTCTAACCTGCTTCATTAAAGAATAAAAGGAAATAATAAAGTCATTTCACCACTTGTCCAACCATTATATAATAATCGCGGATTGCACGCAAGGTATAACATTATGCCCATCTGCAATCACATTCTCTTTTGCAAAAATCTCAATTCACACTTCACATGGAGCTACCCTGTTGCCTTCCCTTCCCAAATCCATCAGTATTGCAGCTGCACAATTTCACAGCCTAACATCTTAAATTCATCCTTTTGGCACCTTTGCATCACTTCAGCTAAAGAAAAGCATCCAGACAGCAATAATTAAGGAACACCCAGATGTTTGGTTTACTGTCCGTAACCCATTTCCTGAAAAAAAAAAACTTAATTGGCCCTGTATTATTTTCATATTCCATAAAGATTTATGGAGGGGAACAATAGCCAGTCTCTGGTTTATGTTACCGTAGACTGCTTTGTATTTGAGGTTTGAGCAAGACACTTGATAATGAGTAGGTTGAAGGAAGAAAAGGTGTTATCTCATTAAGGTAATGAGTAAGATATGCCCACCATTATTCAGTTTGAAAATGTGGCAATTAAAGTGCCCTACATGCTCTCCTGAAGACAAGAGAACAAACAGTCTTCTTGGAGCCACTATGTTGGGCTAATATGTGTCATGATAAATGAATATGTACACTAATTTTATTTAATTTCCAACCAAAGGTTTTTTTTCATATTTTGCTCCCGTACTACTTTAAATACTGGCAACTATAATCGGTTTCACAAGCAGTGCTACTTACTGTTTAATATAAAGCAGGCACCCTAGAGATTAATTCTATAATACTGTTTTGCATTTATACGTTGAAAATATTCCGCACCAAATTATATGAGCAATGCAGTGATGGATATTTAAATAAAAATGTGTTTTCACTGTATGTTTTGAGATATGATTTCAGGCGCAAAACAAATGATTTATATGGCATTGAAAGGAAATAGAATTAGGAATAAACTTTTTAAAAACACAGATCATCTGATCTGAACCTTACAGTGGATTTCCTTCACATTGTGACATGCATGGTGGGTACTGTATATGTATGTGTATATGTATTAATACTGTATATGCCTGTATGTTTATATAATATTATATATATATTCTGTGATATATATATATATATATATCCTTCTTATAGTATATTTTTATTCTGTTTATTGTCTCCAAAGCTTTGTTACATAACCTTAATAAATTAGATTATATTGCAGAGAAACATTGACTTATTGTATCTATTACTGAAATCGGAGCATCCGTTACATTTTTCTAAATGAGGTGGAAGGTCATAATGTTTTATATAAATTGTAATAGAATTTTACTCTAATAATGGCTTTGGTGAAGATGCTTAAATTAAGTGAAAATAATTGTGCCTTATGCAAGTAAAATTAGTTTCCCGACACACCAGGACATGGGGGAGCTAAACAGTGGTAAAAGGCAATTGGCAACTTTATTCATTGTGAGGCGAAAGGCAAGACACTTCCCCCATAAATTGCTTTCAGTGTGTCGGTGCATATTGCCATCTGATTCCAGTCTTTAAGACAATAAATGATTACATGACAACCCCCCAGTCTTGGTGTTTACTTAAAACAAGTTCAATTTATCAGATGAATTATAGACTCAATCGTGAATTTACAGATGCATATACCTTTGAAAATATGTGGAAATTGTTGAAAACCAATTTTGTGTTTATACTGTAGGAGACTACAGACCTACAGTATATATGATTAACATTTTAATGTGTATAGTCCCATACATATTACACATAAAAGCTGTCTATATACTTATAACAACTGGATGTCATTTGAAAGTACTTCCCATACAGACTGGGAAAAAAATATGATGTATAGCTTATTTACATTCATAGACCCTAACTATAATTAAACCTAATGCTATCATTAAAGTCAACATATCAAAAAAAACAAAACATTATTTGACTCCATCATGCTGAGTGGTCACATGTGAGTTCCTTGCTTTGAACTATGTAGAACCCATGCAGTCATGACATATATTTTTTTATCCTGACTCTCTCTTTTTTATTTAACTCAGGACTTAAGGGACCCATATACATAGTGCATTTCTGTGCGGTCGATAGTACAACACCCATAATTTCCCCCTCATATAAGACCAGATTTAAAAAAATGATCGGACCAATACTGATACGAGATATTGTATGGTTAGTATTGTTGCATTATGGGCCCCTTTACCACAAAAGCATAATTGCTGTTGGGACACTGCTTTGCCCTTCTCCTAGATGGCCATTGCAGGAGGGCATGTGCCTACAGCATACAAACTAGATAGTGAGAAAAAGTCAAGGTTTTATGGGGGTCTAAGGAGGAAGGTGGTGTGTCTGGGATTTATTTGGGCCCTGTGGTGAGAACATTACAACCCTGCACTAGAAAAATGCTGTAAAGCCTTGCACTGGGAAAAGGTTGCCAGGCGTCCCTATTTGGGCAGGATTGTCCCGACTGCAGGGACAAAATCCAGAGTCCAGCAGTCTGGGCTAAAACCCCATCCAAACTATGGGCCTGGCAGCCCACTTCCATCTCTTTACATGCAAACTCTGCCTTCAGTCACGCCCCCGTCCCTAACCCCGCCTCTGTCATGCCTGGGTCTGCCTACCATGCCATTACTGTGACGTTACCCTCCTCCCGTCCATTACGGTTGGGGGGCAGCCAAAATCTGTCCACCCTGACTGGGAAACTCCTGTGAGGAAAAGTTACAGTTTTGTATTTCTCATTATATTGCCTGTACCTCAGGCAATATAACAGAGATTATTACAGAGATTGAAGGACTTAAAGCTCCTAATTGTTTTCAACCATCCACCCACACATTGCTCCACAACTATAGCAAATAGTTCCTGGGGTTCAAATCACTGATACATGGATGTGGTTTAGAAATGGCCAATTACCTTACATTTGTATTTGAACTTTATAAGAAATAAGGAAATCAGTTTAAATAGCATGGGAAACACGTTTTTCTACTTCATTGTGCAACCTATAAAATATTTATATCCACTTTGTGATGATTTAGTAGCTGTGATGCAATGAAACAAGCTTATTTAAAAGACGTCACTTTATTGTCAGGAGAACTGTCCCTCCATGTTTAGACTTTTACTAGTATTTCTAGTCTATCGGCAGGGATTTTGTGCTATGCATCAGTTTAATTAATAAAGACTACAGTTAGACTTTATACACGTGGCGCGATAGTTCAACTTGACCTACCGATATTACAGTATTTCACACCATTGGGTCAGTGCAATTTCCACTGAACCGACGTTGCCAAACCGCTGTTCAAATTGGTAAAAATTTTATTTGGACATGTTGCTATATTTTGCCTGATGGTGCGATCTTCTATGGACTGCACGACCGCTCACGCCAAAATATTGAAGGCGCAATTTAAATGATGCAGATCAATGAAAAAAACATTACATTTTATTGCAAAAAATAATTTACTTCTCTGTGAGCGTGGAATATAATAGACTCTAATTTAAAAAATAATAATAATAAAAATATTATCTGTAATATCTACCCTATATATTAAAATCTAAAGAGATATATACCTATAAACACAGTATACAGCTGGGTTATTCAATAAATGGTGCTAAATTTGCCCCAACCAATCAGATGTTAGCTTTCAAATGTTAAATAAGATCTGATTGGTTGGGGCAAATTTAGCACCATTTAAACTAAAAAACTTTTATTGAATAACCCCATATATATTTATTAAAAAAAAAACACTGTAAATACAAATTAAAATGTTATAAACAAAATAAATAGACTCTAAAACATTGCTCCAAAAAACTAAAAGAATTTAAATTTAACACATTTTGGTCCGAATGGAAAATGAAGTTGTGTATTGTTAATGGAAAATCAATGACAAGTTTGTTCATGTATTGGCAGATACTAAATGTGTAAAAAGCCTATATGGTCATATAATTCAATATCCACCGCAAACCAAGGAATGTGTAATTATTCAGCTTGAATTTTTGGACTGTATCTTCACCCACAGTTTTTCAAGCTGTAAGACAGAAAATTTGGTACAGACATGTGGAACACATAGGAGAAGTGTGCTGTTACCTAGCTAAGGAATCTGTTGAAGCTTTACCTTATTATAACAAATTTCTGGCCATTTTTTCCCATTGACTATATTGCATACAATTTTAAAACATGAACATTGGGAGGGTCGTGTGATCAAATCCCAACTGTCACTTTCCTAATCGCCCCTATATCAAAGTACGTACCTTAACTCTTTACAGCACTCGTGTTTTACAGACAGAATCACCCCATCAACCCCGACAAAGCCCATGGCATTACAAGAAATATGCATTTGAAAAAGGAGCACTCTGATTGCCTATTTGTACACACATAGATACCAAAGTTTGCAACAGCCATCCATAAATGCAACTCAGTAGTGGCAGGTTTAATTGTATCCTCTAAGGGGAGTGGGTATGAAACAGACTATGCTGTGAAGGAATTTATTTGTAATCCATGCGCCACAACATGTTTTGGGTATCATGTACCCTTTCTCAAGTGAGAAAGGGTACATGATACCCAAAACATGTTGTGGCACATGGATTACAATAAATTCCTTCACAGCATAGTCTGTTTCAATCGGTCTCTGTCTACCATTTCCCCTATATAGCTATATAGCTGAAGATGAGGTGGTTTAAGGAGTAAAAAGCCCTCCACAGAGCATAAAATGAAATAAGCCTTCTTAAATCAGGCATGCAAAGCTTCCCCTTTATGTCCATGCTAATCCATGTTTCCAGAACCACTGGCATATAACATGCAATATAGCCTAATGTTATAGAGCCATTCATCTGATTTGCAACATTTCAATCATTTTTTCTTATTGATTTCATGTGAAACACAATGCTGTGCAGTGGTTGAGACCATCTTCTCCCCTCAAACTTCCAGCTGAAACTGGACAATTCAAAAGGGTGTTCTTTAGACCTCCCTTTGCCAGTAAGCTTCGGAGGTTATCCAATAATCACCCACCCAATTGAACTCAACCTGTAAGGGAAGGTTCACCATCAGAAATCTGAGGTCCTAAAAATGACCCAGATTGCCCAACACAATCTTATTAAAGGGCATGTCCACCCCTTTTCCTTACTTTTGTTATATAGTAGGGCTTCCTCCCCCAGCCCCAACCGCTATAATAGATTTGTCAGAAAACCCCCGAACTCTACTTACCTTACCTCTTCCTCCACACACTGTCCGTGCCCTATGCTTGCATGAAACTGCAAGCAGGGGCCAGACCAGCAGCCGCAACCGTGAGGCAGCCAATCACAGACGCCGGCAGAGAGAATTCCGGGGGAGAGCGTTAAGGTAAGTAGAATTCAGGTTCAGAGTTTGTGACAAAAGTATTATAGCGGTTGGGCTGGGGGAGGAAGCCCTACTATACCCCAAGGGTTTAACACTAGGGGGAGGGAGAGGAAAATGGGTTGGAAGGAGGGGGGAGGGCTGCAATGAACATGTGCAAATTCTTCCTGGGGGGGGACAGGGGCAGAGTCCTATATGAACTCTGCTAGGCTCCGGGTGGCCAGTTTTGGGGACTTTGGAGGGGCATAGCAGGGCAGCTATTTGAGCAGGGATGTAAGGTAGGATTTTATTACACTACAAGTGGGGCCAGTAGTGTGTAAAATTAACTTTTGGGGTGGACATGCCCTTTAAATCTTTTCAGTGCTAGGAGGGGTGTTCCTAGACCTTTTGTAGCCTGAACCTTAACGGGCATCTATACCAAAATAATTTTGTTGATCTGCCCCTTATTTCTTTAGATATCCAATCTAAAACGTCTTAGCTGTCAGTTAAGTTCCTTGCTCTCAAAAACTATTCTTCTGTGAGTAGTTTTACTGTACTGGAATGGTGACAGAGTTTTGACAGTTGGAATGCTGTGTGCTGTGTGCAGACTTGACAGTTGGTTTGTGGGGAAAAAGTCAGGTTGGATGAAAGTGGAGTGGTTTGAAGAGGGAGGGGGGATACTGCCCTAAACAAAATGTGGTGCTGGATTGAAGGCATGCAGCAACACACGCAAATCAAGCAAGTGCTACTTACTGTTTCAATTATAGATTAAGATGAGGCAGAGTAATTTTTTCATGTAGTGTCCCTTTAAAGCCACCCCAATATTTTTCTTGTGGAGGTGGATGTGATGGGATCACACTGTCTGGGCCTGGGGCACAGTGGGGGTGACTTACACTGACTATGAACTGAAGGGCTTTACACTGGCTTTGAACTATGCCCACACTCAGACTTGTAAATGTCCTCAGGTGAGGAAGGGGTTGGACCCCCGAAACATTGTGTATTTGGTTTGTGTTTTGAGCACTTAATAAATGGAACTGTTGTGATAATATTCTATTTGAGTGTGCTTCCCTATGAACTAAAATAGAGCCGAGGTAACAAGGCTGCGTAAGTACATTTAGGATCGATTTCAATTTTTAAAGCTGTGTGAGGTAGGAGGAGGTTGACTTGACCCGGTACCTCCCGCCTGGGTGCTGCCTCCTGCTCCTGTTTTAGGCTCATTTTGAGGAAAAACAGGAGGAGTGAGGTACTCTCCTGGTCACATCTGTCAGTTAATTGGGCATGAGGTCACATTGATTGACAGCCGCGACCAGTAAGTTTTGACATAGGCAGTGGAGTAGCGCGGCAGAGCAACAAGGTCATCTTAGAGAATTATGTATAGGCAAAACTGGGGTTGGGGGGTTGCTGTGCATTTATATAAAACACTATTCCAATAAAATAGGGTACCAGTTCTATAAGAACTTTTTCTTTAAGATACCATCAGGGTGATCCCCAAAGAGCGCACCGCTCCTGATTTGGAGTTTAAGTCACGCTAACCGTGTTATATCGGTTAGCGTGACTTTAACTCCTTCCTTGCGGTGGCTGCGTGGCTAAGCAAAAGTGAACAGCGCAGCCGCCGCAAGCGTTTTATATGCCGAAATCGGCGTTTTATTGTGTTGCTTTTAACGGCAGCTAATAGCTGGCGTTGAAGTGCCGAAATAGAACGTGCCAGGTAGCGATGTTCCGAGCGCTGTTGCCAATAGCGCGCTCGGTGCATCAACCTTCATGTCTGGGTGCTCCTGAACCTTCCTCTAATCTTTTGTTGAATATAGACAATACATTGTGAACATATATATATAGTTTAGTGTGAATATAAGTACAGTATGCCCACATACTGTGTGATATTGCTGTAACTATACAAGTTAATGTGTCCATATAGTTAACATGCAATGTGCAGAACATTATTATACAAGACGATTAGGAATATATTGTGTCTGTTATAACTGGGAAATATGAAGGTACCAGAACCAAAACTGAGCAGCGAATCTAGACTTCCTGATCTCAGTGCAGCCTTAGCCCGTCATCCTCCCCAAGTCTGGGCACGGGAGCTGTCCGTGGTGCTGGAATTCCACATACACTGTAGAGATAGGAGGCTGATTGGGATCCCGAGTTACAGTCTCCCCTCTGATGGAATAGCGCCCTGGAACCCCAGCCAGAGATGATAGTCTAATGGGGGATATTCCATCTACTGTATAATACACTGTACATTGTCACACTGAATCCGTACTGTGTGTACTGCGGGGCTGAGAATGTTCCAAGTTGCGTTTGTGTATGTGTGATTTATACGTTTAGGCTTGTGTGTGTGTTTAAAAATGTGTGAATAATTGTGTATACATTTGTCTTTTTATAATTGTGTGTAAGCGTGTGCGTGTGTCTTAATTGTGTGAATCAATTTCATATTTAATTTTATTTTCTCCTTTCTATTTAATAAAAAGCAATCATTTTGTTCTGGATATCACATGTGAGTGATCCCAGACTGGCTGGTGTCTACACGATCTGTGGGGTGACTGTTTTTTCATTTCAGGAACTATGACTACAGCCTATTGGAAAGGGGACACTCAACTTAATCCTGTTACAGGAGGAAATAGTTACTCTCAGATTCCAATTAAAAGGGAGGGGGAGGGGTCACCAGGACAATTTAGTGTCAGTTCTCAAGCAGTCTAAGCATTCACAGCACTTCAGCTTCAGGCTTGGCAAAGCTCATATTTGCTTGAGGCAAAAATCAAAGAAGCTGTGATCTCTTCCACATTCCATAATAAGCATGTTTTAGTCAAGCAAAGATTTACATCCAAAAGAGCCAATTTTCCTTCCTGTAACTTTTTTTGTTGGGGGTGTTAGAAGTTCGTTACTAAACCAGAGAAAACCTTTCATTCCTTTACACCACATATTCGAATTCGACATTGACTTCGTTCCCAAACACATAGACTAGTTGTAAATAATATCTTCTATTGTCTATCATCTATCTATCTATATATCTATCAATCTATCTTTATATCTTTATATGTCTATCTATCTATCTATCTATCTAACTTTACTATCTATAATCTATCTATCTTTCTTTATATTTTTCTATCTTTCTTTATATTATCTATCTATCTAACTATCTATCTATCTATCTATCTATCTACCTATCTATCTATCTATCTATCATCTATCTATCTATCTATCTATCTATCTATTTATCTATTTGTCACTGTGTAATTTTGTAATTGATTATAGCTGCTTCTTCCTGTAGTTCCCCAATGATAATGTAAAATGATTGGTAGATGACAAAAAACTGGTTCAGTCTTTCATTTTTTTTGTTTTGTTTTTCGTTTTTTATTTGTTGCTTTCTATCTAGAAAGTAAAGCAGTGAATGAAGGCATACCATTGGCGACTGTATCAGTGTAGCCTTTCGAATGTGCTGCACTTGTAGGAATTCTCTGCAAGCTTTTCAGGGAATGTGGCTCCAGTAGGAAGCTCTTCTTAGCTGATCATTAGCGCAGCTACAAGGACACAGAACCATGGAGGCGTTTCACGTTCTGGTCGCTAGTGTTGGGGCTGCTGCCGAGGTCAACATGGTTTTAAACGCGAATTTATTAGTAAGAATCAGCAAAGCATCCCCTAATTAGCACAGCCAAATAAATGTGCCCAGGGGCTCAAAGACAGAATTTCAAATAAGGAAACGAAAAAATAGAGAGGAGAATAAAAGAATAAAGCTACACTGGAGGTCCAGCCCACTGAAATCTCAAAGGAACTCATAGATACAACTCCATGAATCTTTTAGGGGTAATTGCTGTATATCTTTCAATTTTATGGAAGGAAAGTGGTCTTCACCTTGAAAGGAACCTACTTATTATTCTATCACTGCTCAGGTCTACAGTACACAGGACATTCCAGCCTGTATCCCCACTTCCTATCTTCTTTCTAAACATTAGAAACCAAATGGAACCAGTTAGTGTACTCCGGTGTCTGGATACTGACTGGGTTATTCTAAGATTATACTCTAGTGGATTTAGTGGGACATTTTAACTCATTTTTATTTCTTGGAATGTGATAACTGTATGTAATGACTGATGTAATACTATATGTAATGCTTGTATGTAATGACTGTATGTAATAACTATATTTATGACTATATTTAATAACTATATGCAATGCTTGTATGTAATGACTGTATGTAATAACTATATGTAATGACTATATGTAATGCTTGTATGTAATAACTATATGTAATGACTATATGTAATCTTGTATGTAATGACTGTATGTAATAACATTGTAATGACTATATGTAATACTATATGTCAATGCTTGTATGTAATGACTGTATGTAAACTATATGTAAGGACTATATGTAATGCTTGTATGTAAAACTATATGTAATGACTGTATGTAATAACTATATGTAATGCCTGTATGTAAAGACTGTTTAATACATGTAATACCTGTATGTAATGACTGTATGTAATACCTATATGTAATCCTGTATGTAATGACTGTATGTAATAACTATATAATGCTGTATGTAATGACTGTATGTAATAACTATATGTAATGACTATATGTAATGACTATATGTAATGCTTGTATGTAATGACTGTATGTAATAACTATATGTAATGACTATATGTAATGACTATATGTAATGCTTGTATATAATAACTATATGTAATGACTATATGTAATGACTATATGTAATGCTTGTATGTAATGACTGTATGTAATAACTATATGTAATGCTTGTATGTAAGGACTGTATGTAATAACTATATGTAATGACTATATGTAATGATATATGTATGCTTGTATGTATAACTATATGTAATGACTGTATGTAATAACTATATGTAATGCCTGTATGTAAAGACTGTATGTAATAACTATGTAATACCTGTATGTAATGACTGTATGTCATAACTATATGTAATGCCTGTATGTAATGACTGTATGTAATAACTATATGTAATGCTTGTATGTAATGACTGTATGTAATAACTATATGTAATGACTATATGTAATGCTTGTATGTAATGACTGTATGTAATAACTATATGTAATGACTATATGTAATGACTATATGTAATGCTTGTATGCAATGACTGTATGTAATAACTATATGTAATGACTATATGTAATAACTATATGTAATGCTTGTATGTATGACTGTGTGTAATAACTATATGTAATGACTATATGTAATTTTGTACGTAATAACTATATGATATGACTATATGTAATGACTGTATGTAATAACTATATGTAATGCCTGTATGTAAAGACTGTATGTAATAACTATGTAATACCTGTATGTATGCTGTATGTAATAACTATATGTAATGCCTGTATGTAAAGACTGTATGTAATACTATATGGATGCTTGTATGTAATGACTGTATGTAATAACTATATGTAATGACTATATGTAATGCTTTTATGTCATGACTGTATGTAAAAACTATATGTAATGCTTGTTTGTAATAACTATATGTAATGACTGTATGTATAACTATATGTAATGACTGTATGTATGACTATATGTAATGCTTGTATGTAATGAATGTATGTAACAACTATATGTAATGCCTGTATGTAATGACTATATGTAATGCTTGTATGTACTGACTGTATGAATAACTATATGTAATTCCTGTATGTAATGACTGTAATAATATATGTAATGCTGTATGTAATGACTGTATGTAATAACTATATGTAATGCTTGTATGTAATACTGTAGTAATAATTATATGTACTGACTGTATGTAATGACTATGTAATAACTTATGTAATTCGTGTATATAATGACTGTATGTAATGATGACTGTATGTAATCATATGTATAACTATGTGTAATGTTGTATGTAATAACTATATGTAATGCCTGTATCTAATGACTGTATGTAATGCATGTATGTATAACTATATGTAATACCTTTATGTGATGACTATATGTAATAACTATATGTAGTGCCGTAATGACTGCATATAACAACTGTATACGACTATATGTAATAACATATGTAATGCCTGTATCCAATGACTCTATGTAATAACATATGTAATGACTATATGTAATGCCTGTATGTAATGACTATATGTAATAACTAGATAAGCGCCTGTATGAAATGACTGTATGTAATAACAATATGTAATGCCTGTATGTAATGACTATATGTAGTAACTACATATAACGCCTGTATGTAATGCTGTATGTAACAACTGTATGTATAGCATATGTAATTACTTAACTACTATATGTGACAACTGTATGAATGTCTTGTATTTGAAATGGAACTTGTGTGCATGTGTTTCTCTTACTTACTGTTTATATACTTTGCAGCATGATGTGTGTTGTAAATCGACTAGATGGAGAGAGAGGGAGGAGAAAAACAG
>CM033472.1:186678441-186715941 GCA_019447015.1 Hymenochirus boettgeri
AAGGAGCCCAATTGGCAGCTGTTCATGGGAAGGGGAATCTCAGGGAACAGACAGTAGGCGCGAGAAAGCTGGGTGAGCATATACATACAGTAAACCAAGAAAGACACACAGATTCACACCAGGGCCAGACATAGTAGGCAACAAGCTAAGGGAATCACGCAGGTAACAAACCAGGGGGACCAGGTATACAGACCCACAAGATAAAACACAGCCGCGATGCGAGCCAGGGAGGAGGGAGCGAGCGAGCAGGGAGCGAGCGAGCGAGCGAGCGAGCGAGCGAGCGAGCGAGCAGCGAGCGAGCGAGCGAGCGAGCGAGCGCCAGCCAGCAGCCAGCCAGCCAGCCGAGCGAGCGAGCGAGCGAGCGAGCGAGCGAGCGAGCGAGCAGCGGCAGGAGCGAGCGACCGAGCGAGCGAGCGAGCGAGCGAGCGAGCGACGAGACGAGCGAGCAGAGAGCGAGCAGAGGAGCGAGCAGCGAGCGAGCGAGCGAGCTAGCGACGAGCGAGCGAGCGAGCGAGCGAGCGAGGGAGGGCCAGCGAGCGAGCGAGCAGGGAGCGAGCGACCGAGCGAGCGAGCGAGCGAGACGAGCGAGCAGCGGAGTGGAGCGAGCGAGCGGGCGAGCGAGCGAGCGAGCGAGCGAGCGAGCGAGCGAGCGAGCAGGGGAGCGAGCGAGCGACCGAGCGAGCGAGCGAGCGAGCGAGCGAGCGAGCCAGCGAGCGAGCGAGCGAGCGAGCGAGCGAGCGAGCAGGGAGCGAGCGAACGAGCGAGCGAGGAGCGAGCGAGCGAGCGAGCGAGGAGCACGAGCAGCGAGCGAGAGGGAGCGAGCGAGCAGCGAGCGAGCGAGGAGGAGAGAGAGAGCGAGGAGCTAGCTAGTATCTATCTATCTACTATCTATCATATCTATCTATCTGATCTATCTATCTAGTATATCATCTACCTATTATCTATCTATCTATCTATTATCATTATCTTATCTACTCTATCTATCTATCTATCTATCTCTATCTATCTATCTATTATCTAGCTACTCTATCTAGCTATTATGCTATTCATCTTTTATCTGTTGTATGTCGTCTGTCTGTGTCTCTCTCTATATATAATTGGTTATTTCTATAATCTGTCTATTTTTGCTATTTCAATTATGTATTTTTTAAAATTTTTTTCACTATTAAGCTATATATCTATCTATCTATCTATCTATCTATCATCTATCTATCTATCTATCTATCTATCTATCTATCGTATCTGTCTGTCTGTCTGTCTATCTATCTATCTATGTATCTGTCTGTCTGTGTCTATCTCTCCTCTCTCTCTCTCTCTCTCTCTATATATATATATATATATATATGTTTTTTATAATCTGTCTACTTTGCTATTTCAATAATGTATTTTTTTTAAATTTATTTTTCATCTATTAAGCTATCTATCTATATATCTGTCTGTCTGTCTGTCTGTCTGTCTGTCTATCTGTCTATCTATTATCTATTATCTATCTATCTATCTATTCTACTACTATCTATCTATCTATCTACTGTTTTTCTCCTCCCTCTCTCTCCATCTAGTCGATCTTACAACACACATCATGCTGCAAAGTATATAAACAGTAAGTAAGAGAAACACATGCACACAAGTTCCATTTCAAATACAAGACATTCATACAGTTGTCACATATAGTAGTTAAGTAATTACATATGCTATACATACAGTTGTTACATACAGCATTACATACAGGCGTTATATGTGTTATACATATATCATACATACAGGCATTACATATTGTTATTACATACAGTCATTTCATACAGGCGCTTATCTAGTTATTACATATAGTCATTACATACAGGCATTACATATAGTCATTACATATGTTATTACATAGAGTCATTGGATACAGGCATTACATATGTTATTACATATAGTCGTATACAGTTGTTATATGCAGTCATTAGGCACTACATATAGTTATTACATATAGTCATCACATAAAGGTATTACATATAGTTATACATACATGCATTACATACAGTCTTAGATACAGGCATTACATATAGTTATTACATACAACATTACACATAGTTATACATATATTACATACATCCAGTCATTACATACAGTCATTATATACACGAATTACATAGTAGTTATTACATAGTCATTACATACAGTCAGTACATATAATTATTACTACAGTATTACATACAAGCATACATATAGTATTACATACAGTCATTACATACAGCATTACATATATTATACAGTCATTACTACAGGAATTACATATAGTTATTCATAAGTCAGTACATACAAGCATTACATATAGTCATTACATACAGGCATTACATATAGTTGTTACATACATTCATTACATACAGCATTACATATAGTCATACATACAGTCATTACATATAGTTATACATACAGTCATACATATAGTTATTACAAACAAGCATTACATATAGTTTACAACAGTATGACATAAAAGCATTACATATAGTCATTACATATAGTTATTACATACAGTCATTACATACAAGCATCCATATAGTATTACATACAGTCTTTACATACAGGCATTACATATAGTTATTACATACAGCATCATACAGGTATTACATAGTTATTACATACAAGTCTTTACATACAGGCATTACATATAGTTATTAACATACAGTCATTCTATAGTCATATCATAAGTTATTACGTACAAAGATTACTATAGTCATTACATATAGTTATTACACACAGTCATACATACAAGCATTACATATAGTTTTACATATATCATTACATATAGTTATTACATACAGTCATTGCATACAAGCATTACATATAGTCATTACATATAGTCATTACATATAGTTATTACATACAGTCATTACATACAAGCATTACATATAGTCATTACATATAGTATTACATACAGTCATTACATACAAGCATTACATATAGTTATACTACAGTCAATTACATACAGGCATTAAATATAGTTATGACATACAGTCATTACCTACAGGTATTACATAGTTATTACATACAGTCTTTACATACAGGCATTACATATAGTTATTACATACAGTCATTACATATAGTTATACATACAAGCATACATATATCATTACATATAGTCATTACATATAGTTATTACATACAGTCCTTACATACAAGCATTACATATGTTATTACCTACAGTTCATTACATACAGCATTACATATAGTCATTACATATAGTCATTACAATAGTTATTATATACAAGCATTACATATAGTCATTACATATAGTCATACATATAGTTATACATACAGTCATTACATAAACATTACATATAGTCATTTACATATAGTCATTACATATAGTTATTACATACAGTCATTACATACAGCATTATAAGTTATTACATACAGTCATTACATACAGGCATTACATATAGGTATACATACAGTCATTACATACAGGTATTACATGTATAAACAGTCTTTACATACAGGCATTACATATAGTTATTACATTACAGTCATTACATATAGTTTTACATACAAGCATTACATATAGTCTTACATATAGTTTACATACAGTCATTACATACAAGCATTGAATATAGGTATTACATATAGTCATTACAATGTTATTTACTACAGTCATTACATACAAGCATTACATATAGTCATTACATATAGTTATTACATACAAGCATTACATATAGTCATTACATATAGTTATTACATACAGTCATTACATACAAGCATTGCATATAGTTATTAAATATAGTCATAAATATAGTTATTACATACAGTTCATTACATACAAGCATTACATATAGTATTACATCACAGTCATTACATACAGTATCACATTCCAAGAAATAAAAATGAGTTAAAATGTCCCACTAAATCCACTAGAGTATAATCTTAGAATAACCCAGTCAGTATCCAGACACCGGAGTACACTAACTGGTTCCATTTGGTTTCTAATGTTTAGAAAGAAGATAGGAAGTGGGGATACAGGCTGGAATGTCCTGTGTACTGTAGACCTGAGCAGTGATAGAATAATAAGTAGGTTCCTTTCAAGGTGAAGACCACATTTCCTTCCATAAAAATTGAAAGATATACAGCAATTACCCCTAAAAGATTCATGGAGTTGTATCTATGAGTTCCTTTGAGATTTCAGTGGGCTGGACCTCCAGTGTAGCTTTATTCTTTTATTCTCCTCTCTATTTTTCGTTTCCCTTATTTGAAATTCTGTCTTTGAGCCCCTGGGCACATTTATTTGGCTGTGCTAATTAGGGGATGCTTTGCTGATTCTTACTAATAAATTCGCGTTAAAACCATGTTGACCTCGGCAGCAGCCCCAACATAGCGACCAGAACGTGGAAACGCCTCCATGGTTCTGTGTCCTTGTAGCTGCGCTAATGATCAGCTAAGCAGAGCTTCCTACTGGAGCCACATTCCCTGAAAAGCTTGCAGAGAATTCCTACAAGTGCAGCACATTCGAAAGGCTACACTGATACAGTCGCCAATGGTATGCCTTCATTCACTGCTTTACTTTCTAGATAGAAAGCAACAAATAAAAACGAAAACAAAACAAAAAAATGAAAGACTGAACCAGTTTTTTGTCATCTACCAATCATTTTACATCTATCATTGGGGAACTACAGGAGAAGCAGCTATAATCAATTACAAAATTACACAGTGACAAATAGATAAATAGATAGATAGATAGATAGATAGATAGATGATAGATAGATAGATAGATAGGTAGATAGATAGATAGATAGATAGATAGTTAGATAGATAGATAATATAAAGAAAGATAGAAAAATATAAAGAAAGATAGATAGATTAATAGATAGTAAAGTTAGATAGATAGATAGATAGATAGACATATAAAGATATAAAGATAGATTGATAGATATATAGATAGATAGATGATAGACAATAGAAGATATTATTTACAACTAGTCTATGTGTTTGGGAAGAAGTCAATGTCGAATTCGAATATGTGTTGTAAAGGAATGAAAGGTTTTCTCTGGTTTAGTAACGAACTTCTAACACCCCCAACAAAAAAAGTTACAGGAAGGAAAATTGGCTCTTTTGGATGTAAATCTTTGCTTGACTAAAACATGCTTATTATGGAATGTGGAAGAGATCACAGCTTCTTTGATTTTTGCCTCAAGCAAATATGAGCTTTGCCAAGCCTGAAGCTGAAGTGCTGTGAATGCTTAGACTGCTTGAGAACTGACACTAAATTGTCCTGGTGACCCCTCCCCCTCCCTTTTAATTGGAATCTGAGAGTAACTATTTCCTCCTGTAACAGGATTAAGTTGAGTGTCCCCTTTCCAATAGGCTGTAGTCATAGTTCCTGAAATGAAAAAACAGTCACCCCACAGATCGTGTAGACACCAGCCAGTCTGGGATCACTCACATGTGATATCCAGAAACAAAATTGATTGCTTTTTATTAATATAAGAAAGGAGAAAATAAAATTAAATATGAAATTGATTCACACAATTAAGACACACGCACACGCTTACACACAATTATAAAAAGACAAATGTATACACAATTATTCCACACATTTTTAAACACACACACAAGCCTAAACGTATAAATACACACATACACAAACGCTAACTTGGAACATTTCTCAGCCCGCAGTACACACAGTACAGGATTCAGTGGTGACAATGTACAGTGTATTATACAGTAGATGGAATATCCCCCATTAGACTATCATCTCTGGCGGGGTTCCAGGGCGCTATTCCATCAAGAGGGGAGACTGTAACTCGGGATCCCAATCAGCCTCCTATCTCTACAGTGTATGTGGAATTCCAGCACCACGGACAGCTCCCGTGCCCAGACTTGGGGAGGATGGACGGGCTAAGGCTGCACTGAGATCAGGAAGTCTAGATTCGCTGCTCAGTTTTGGTTCTGGTACCTTCATATTTCCCAGTTATAACAGACACATATATTCCTAATCGTCTTGTATAATAATGTTCTGCACATTGCATGTTAACTATATGGACACATTAACTTGTATAGTTACAGCAATATCACACAGTATGTGGGCATACTGTACTTATATTCACACTAAACTATATATATATGTTCACAATGTATTGTCTATATTCAACAAAAGATTAGAGGAAGGTTCAGGAGCACCCAGACATGAAGGTTGATGCACCGAGCGCGCTATTGGCAACAGCGCTCGGAACATCGCTACCTGGCACGTTCTATTTCGGCACTTCAACGCCAGCTATTAGCTGCCGTTAAAAGCAACACAATAAAACGCCGATTTCGGCATATAACATCGCTTGCGGCGGCTGCGCTGTTCACTTTTGCTTAGCCACGCAGCCACCGCAAGGAAGAGTTAAAGTCACGCTAACCGATATAACACGGTTAGCGTGACTTAAACTCCAAATCAGGAGCGGTGCGCTCTTTGGGGATCACCCTGATGGTATCTTAAAGAAAAAGTTCTTATAGAACTGGTACCCTATTTTATGGAATAGGTTTTATATAAATGACAGCAACCCCC
This sequence comes from Hymenochirus boettgeri, assembly GCA_019447015.1. Classification (NCBI taxonomy): domain Eukaryota; kingdom Metazoa; phylum Chordata; class Amphibia; order Anura; family Pipidae; genus Hymenochirus; species Hymenochirus boettgeri. The sequence goes on from CM033472.1 coordinate 186,684,968, forward strand.
CAACCCCAGTTTTGCTATACATAATTCTCTAAGATGACCTGTTGCTCTGCCGCGCTACTCCACTGCCTATGTCAAAACTTACTGGTCGCGGCTGTCAATCAATGTGACCTCATGCCCAATTAACTGACAGATGTGACCAGGAGAGTACCTCACTCCTCCTGTTTTTCCTCAAAATGAGCCTAAAACAGGAGCAGGAGGCAGCACCCAGGCGGGAGGTACCGGGTCAAGTCAACCTCCTCCTACCCTCTACACAGCTTTAAAAATTGAAATCCGATCCTAAATGTACTTACGCAGCCTTGTTACCTCGGCTCTATTTTAGTTCATAGGGAAGCACACTCAAATAGAATATTATCACAACAGTTCCATTTATTAAGTGCTCAACACACAAACCAAATACACAATGTTTCGGGGGTCCAAACCCCTTCCTCACCTGAGGACATTTACAAGTCTGAGTGTGGGCATAGTTCAAAGCCAGTGTAAAGCCTTCAGTTCATAGTCAGTGTAAGTCACCCCCACTGTGCCCCAGGGCCAGACAGTGTGATCCCATCACATCCACCTCCACAAGAAAAATATTGGGGTGGCTTTAAAGGGACACTAATGAAAAAATTACTCTGCCTCATCTTAATCTATAATTGAAACAGTAAGTAGCACTTGCTTGATTTGCGTGTGTTGCTGCATGCCTTCAATCCAGCACACATTTTGTTAGGGCAGTATCCCCCCTCCCTCTTCAAACCACTCCACTTTCATCCAACCTGACTTTTTCCCCACAAACCAACTGTCAAGTCTGCACACAGCACACAGCATTCCAACTGTCAAAACTCTGTCACCATTCCAGTACAGTAAAACTACTCACAGAAGAATAGTTTTTGAGAGCAAGGAACTTAACTGACAGCTAAGACGTTTTAGATTGGATATCTAAAGAAATAAGGGGCAGATCAACAAAATTATTTTGGTATAGATGCCCGTTAAGGTTCAGGCTACAAAAGGTCTAGGAACACCCCTCCTAGCACTGAAAAGATTTAAAGGGCATGTCCACCCCAAAAGTTTAATTTTACACACTACTGGCCCCACTTGTAGTGTAATAAAATCCTTACCTTACATCCCTGCTCAAATAGCTGCCCTGCTATGCCCCTCCAAAGTCCCCAAAACTGGCCACCCGGAGCCTAGCAGAGTTCATATAGGACTCTGCCCCTGTCCCCCCCCAGGAAGAATTTGCACATGTTCATTGCAGCCCTCCCCCCTCCTTCCAACCCATTTTCCTCTCCCTCCCCCTAGTGTTAAACCCTTGGGGTATAGTAGGGCTCCTCCCCCAGCCCAACCGCTATAATACTTTTGTCACAAACTCTGAACCTGAATTCTACTTACCTTAACGCTCTCCCCCGGAATTCTCTCTGCCGGCGTCTGTGATTGGCTGCCTCACGGTTGCGGCTGTGGTCTGGGCCCCTGCTTGCAGTTTCATGCAAGCATAGGGCACGGACAGTGTGTGGAGGAAGAGGTAAGGTAAGTAGAGTTCGGGGGATTTTCTGACAAAATCTATTATAGCGGTTGGGGCTGGGGGAGGAAGCCCTACTATATAACAAAGTAAGGAAAAGGGGTGGACATGCCCTTTAATAAGATTGTGTTGGGCAATCTGGGTCATTTTTAGGACCTCAGATTTCTGATGGTGAACCTTCCCTTACAGGTTGAGTTCAATTGGGGGGTGATTATTGGATAACCTCCGAAGCTTACTGGCAAAGGGAGGTCTAAAGAACACCCTTTTGAATTGTCCAGTTTCAGCTGGAAGTTTGAGGGGAGAAGATGGTCTCAACCACTGCACAGCACATTGTGTTTCACAATGAAATCAATAAGAAAAAATGATTGAAATGTTGCAAATCAGATGAATGGCTCTATAACATTAGGCTATATTGCATGTTATTATGCCAGTGGTTCTGGAAACATGGATTAGCATGGACATAAAGGGGAAGCTTTGCATGCCTGATTAAGAAGGCTTATTTCATTTTATGCTCTGTGGAGGGCTTTTACTCCTTAAACCACCTCATCTTCAGCTATATAGTATATAGGGGAAATGTAGACAGAGACCGATTGAAACAGACTATGCTGTGAAGGAATTTATTGTAATCCATGTGCCACAACATGTTTTGGGTATCATGTACCCTTTCTCACTTGAGAAAGGGTACATGATACCCAAAACATGTTGTGGCGCATGGATTACAAATAAATTCCTTCACAGCATAGTCTGTTTCATACCCACTCCCTTAGAGGGATACAATTAAACCTGCCACTACTGAGTTGCATTTATGGATGGCTGTTGCAAACTTTGGTATCTAATGTGTGTAAAATAGGCAATCAGAGTGCTCCTTTTTCAAATGCATATTTCTTGTAATGCCATGGGCTTTGTCGGGGTTGATGGGGTGATTCTGTCTGTAAAACACGAGTGCTGTAAAGAGTTAAGGGTACGTACTTTGATATAGGGGCGATTAGGAAAGTGACAGTTGGGATTTGATCACACGACCCTCCCAATGTTCATGTTTTAAAATTGTATGCAATATAGTCAATGGGAAAAAATGGCCAGAAATTTGTTATAATAAGGTAAAGCTTCAACAGATTCCTTAGCTAGGTAACAGCACACTTCTCCTATGTGTCCACATGTCTGTACCAAATTTTCTGTCTTACAGCTTGAAAACTGTGGGTGAAGATACAGTCCAAAAATTCAAGCTGAATTAATTACACATTCCTGGTTTGCGGTGGATATGAATTATATGACCATATTAGGCTTTTTACACATTTAGTATCTGCCAATACATGAACAACTTGTCATTGATTTTCCATTAACAATACACAACTTCATTTCCATTCGGACCAAAATGTGTTAAATTTAAATTCTTTTGTTTTTTGGAGCAATGTTTTAGAGTCTATTTATTTGTTTATAACATTTTTAATTTGTATTTACAGTGTTTTTTTTTTAATAAATATATATGGGGTTATTCAATAAAAGTTTTATAGTTTAAATGGTGCTAAATTTGCCCCAACCAATCAGATCTTATTTAACATTTGAAAGCTAACATCTGATTGGTTGGGGCAAATTAGCACCATTTATTGAATAACCCAGCTGTATACTGTGTTTATAAGGTATATATCTCTTTAGATTTTAATATATAGGGTAGATATTACAGATAATATTTTTATTATTATTATTTTTTAAATTAGAGTCTATTATATTCCACGCTCACAGAGAAGTAAATTATTTTTTGCCACTTAAAATGTAATGTTTTTTTCATTGATCTGCATCATTTAAATTGCGCCTTCAATATTTTGGCGTGAGCGGTCGTGCAGTCCATAGAAGATCGCACCATCAGGCAAAATATAGCAAACATGTCCAAATAAAATTTTACCAATTTGAACAGCGGTTTGGCAACGTCGGTTGCAGTGGAAATTGCACTGACCCAATGGTGTGAAATACTGTAATATCGGTAGGTCAAGTTGAACTATCGCGCCACGTGTATAAAGTCTAACTGTAGTCTTTATTAATTAAACTTGATGCATAGCACAAAATCCCTGCCGATTTAGACTAGAAATACTAGTAAAAGTCTAAACATGGAGGGGACAGTTCTCCTGACAATAAAGTGACGTCTTTTAAATAAGCTTGCTTTCATTGCATCACAGCTACTAAATCATCACAAAGTGGATATAAATATTTTATAGGTTGCACATGAAGTAGAAAAACGTGTTTCCCATGCTATTTAAACTGATTTCCTTATTTCTTATAAAGTCAAATACAAATGTAAGGTAATTGGCCATTCTAAACCAATCCATGTATCAGTGATTTGAACCCCAGGAACTATTTGCTATAGTTGTGGAGAGCAATGTGTGGGTGGATGTTGAAAACAATTAGGAGCTTTAAGTCCTTCAATCTCTGTAATAATCTCTGTTATATTGCCTGAGGTACAGGCAATATAATGAGAAATACAAAACTGTACTTTTCCTCACAGGAGTTTCCCAGTCAGGGTGGACAGATTTTGGCTGCCCCCCAACCAGTAATGGACGGGAGGAGGGTTACGTCACAGTAATGGCATGGTAGGCAGACCCAGGCATGACAGAGGCGGGGTTAGGGACGGGGGCGTGACTGAAGGCAGAGTTTGCATGTAAAGAGATGGAAGTTGGGCTGCCAGGCCCAAGTTTGGATGGGGTTTTAGCCAGACTGCTGGACTCTGGATTTTGTCCTGCAGTCGGGACAATCCTGCCCAAATAGGGACGCCTGGCAACCTTTTCCCAGTGCAAGGCTTTACAAGCAGTTTTTCTAGTGCAGGGTTGTAATGTTCTCACCACAGGGCCCAAATAAATCCAGACACACCACCTTCCTCCTTAGACCCCCTACTAAAACCTTGACTTTTTCTCACTATCTAGTTTGTATGCTGTAGGCACATGCCCTCCTGCACTGGCCATCTAGGAGAAGGGCAAAGCAGTAGGTCCCAACAGCAATTATGCTTTTGTGGTAAAGGGGCCCATAATGCAACAATACTAACCATACAATATCTCGTATCAGTATTGGTCCGATCATTTTTTTTAAATCTGGTCTTATATGAGGGGGAAATTATGGGTGTTGTACTATCGACCGCACAGAAATGCACATGTATATGGGTCCCTTAAGTCTGAGTTAAATAAAAAAGAGAGAGGTCAGTGATAAAAAAATATTGTCATGACTGCATGGGTTCTACATAGTTCAAAGCAAGGAACTCCACATGTGACCACTCAGCATGATGGAGTCAAATAATGTTTTGTTTTTTTTTGATATGTTGACTTAATGATAGCATTAGTTTAATTATAGTTAGGGTCTATGAATGTAAATAAGCTATACATCAATTTTTTTCCCAGTCTGTATGGGAAGTACTTTCAAATGACATCCAGTTGTTATAAGTATATAGACAGCTTTATGTGTAATATGTATGGGACTATACACATTAAAATGTTAATCATATATACTGTGGGTCTGTAGTCTCTACAGTATAAACACAAAATTGGTTTTCAACAATTTCCACATATTTTCAAAGGTATATGCATCTGTAAATTCACGATTGAGTCTATAATTCATCTGATTAAATTGACTTGTTTTAAGTAAACACCAAGACTGGGGGGTTGTCATGTAATCATTTATTGTCTTAAAGACGGAATCAGATGGCAATATGCACCGACACACTGAAAGCAATTTATGGGGGAAGTGTCTTGCCTTTCGCCTCACAATGAATAAAGTTGCCAATTGCCTTTACCACTGTTTAGCTCCCCACATGTCCTGGTGTGTCGGGAAACTAATTTTACTTGCATAAGGCACAATATTTTCACTTAATTAAGCATCTTCACCAAAGCCATTATTAGAGTAAAATTCTATTACAATTTATATAAAACATTATGACCCTTCCACCTCATTTAGAAAAATGTTGAACGGATGCTCCGATTTCAGTAATAGATACAATAAGTCAATGTTTCTCTGCAATATAATCTAATTTATAGGTTATGTAACAAAGCTTTGGAGACAATAAACAGAATAAAAATATACTATAAGAAGGATTATATATATATATATATACACAGAATAATATATAATATTACCATATAAACATAAGGCATATACAGTATTAATACTATAACATACATATACAGTACCCACCATGCATGTCACAATGTGAAGGAAAATCCACTGTAAGGTTCAGATCAGATGATCTGTGTTTTTAAAAAGTTTATTCCTAATTCTATTTCCTTTCAATGCCATATAATCATTTGTTTTGCTCCTGAAATCATATCTCAAAAAAACAGTGAAAAAACACATTTTATATTTAAATATCCATCACTGCATTGCTCTATAATTTGGTGCGGAATATTTTCAACGTATAAATGCAAAACAGTATTATAGAATAAATCTCTAGGGTGCCTGCTTATATTAAACAGTAAGTAGCACTGCTTTGTGAAACCGATTTATAGTTGCCAGTATTTAAAGTAGTACGGAGCAAAATATGAAAAAAAACCTTTGGTTGGAAATTAAATAAATTAGTGTAACATATTCATTTATTCATGACCACATATTAGCCCAACATAGTGGCTCACAAGAAGACTGTTTGTTCTCTTGTCTTCAGGAGAGCATGTAGGGCACTTTAATTGCCACATTTTCAAACTGATAATGTGGGCATATCTTACTCATTACCTTAATGAGATAACACCTTTTCTTCCTTAAACCTACTCATTATCAAGTGTCTTGCTCAAACCTCAAATACAAAGCAGTCTACGGATAACATAAACCAGAGATGGCTATTGTTCCCCTCCATAAATCTTATGGATATATGAAAATAATACAGGGCCAATTAAGTTTTTTTTTTTCAGGAAATGGGTTTACGGACAGTAAACCAAACATCTGGGTGTTCCTTAATTATTGCTGTCTGGATGCTTTTCTTTAGCTGAAGTGATGCAAAGGTGCCAAAAGGATGAATTTAAGAGTTAGGCTGTGAAATTGTGCAGCTGCAATACTGATGGATTTGGGAGAAGGAAGGCAACAGGGTAGCTCCATGTGAAGTGTGAATTGAGATTTTTGCAAAAGAGAATGTGTTGCAGAGGGCATAATGTTATACCCTTGCGTGCAATCCAGCGATTATTATATAATGTTGGACAAGGTGTGAAATGACTTTATTATTTCCTTTTATTCTTTAATGAAGCAGGTTAGAATAGAAGCCAGTGTGGACACTGGTGAAAAAACCACACACACTTAAAATATTATGTGTTCATTTATATTGTAGTTTTTAAATCAGATATTCATATTTAACTCCAGGAAAGACATTCACTTAAAAAAAAAAGGAAGAAGAAAAATGAAAAAGCTCTAAAATCGATAAAACTTAATGGTGAAGCCACAGAAAAGGAATTGCAGATGAGTTAAAGATTAACGGAATCCTGGCAGACTGTTTAATTGAAAACAAAAATCACTGAAAGTGCCGCTTTATGTTTTGCATTTTCAGTTTGATTCCCAAGTTCTTAGAACTTTAATGAAGCTATGACTAAAATTGCAGTAAACATAAAATACAGACAAACCAAATCATTTGTACCTTATTGTTATAATTAAAGTTTGGTACTTATATATTTTAAAGAAATAGAACTGGAATCAACTAATAAATAGAAACCAAACAAAAATGTCCACCCCCAAAACCAAAATTTCCCCACTATGTAGTGTTTAAAAATCCTTACCTTTACCCTCTGCTCCAATGGTTCTCCTGTAGTGTCGTCTAAAGTCCCAGAAAGTGAAGAGCAGGAGCACTGTCTGGAGTGAAAAGGTTTCGCCTCTTACCTTCTCTGAGAGGTTTTGGCATGTACTGTGAAGCCTTTCCCCCCTCCCTTACTCTGGGTCCCAGTTTACTGCCTGGTGCCCTACCTATAAAACATTTTCTGTAGTGTTAGCAGATCCTATCCACCCCCAACTGCCTATTTGTTTGCAAAAAAAAATATTTAGTAATGACTTAGAGCTTTGTTCCCCGGGCGTTCTGCACTGCGAGTAGCCAACATTGTTGATTGGCGCTCATCTCAGCCCACAAACCCACCACTCTGCCCCTGAACAACCCACTCTCCACCCGTCCCTGCCTCCTCCCACGTCACAGCCAGAGAATCTGACAACCCTGGTTTGTGCCTATGTGTAAGGGAATGTATAGTTTAGGTATATTTATGGTGTGTGTGGTGTGTGTTGTGTGTGTGTGTAAGAGAGAGTGTATGTGTTTATGTTTGAGGGAGCAGAGGCATAAGGAAAAAAATCAATGGACCCCAGTTAAAATTTGGAGCCTCCCTTAAATGGCAGAGCAATAATAGACAGACAGACTGATAATAGATAGTATAGATTACTAGATGTAATACTGTATGTAATAACTATATGTAATACCTGTATGTGATGACTGGATGTAATAAACTATATGTAGTGCCTGTAATGGACTGTATATAACGACTGTTGTATCACTATTTTTTGTTAATAATAACTATATGTATTGCCTGTATCTATGACCTGTATGTAATAAAATATGAATACTATGTAATGCCGGTATGTAATGACTATATGTAATAACTACATAAGCCGCTGTATGTAATGACTGTATGTAATAAACTATATGTAATGCTTGTAGCTAATGACTATGTAGTAACTACATATAACGCCTGTATGTAATGACTGTATGTAACAACTGTATGTAATAACTATATGAAATGGCTTAACTACTGTATGTGACAACTGTATGTAAGTTCTGTAATTCAATGGAACGTGTGTGCATGTGTTTCTCTTAACTTACCGTATATACTCGAGTATAAGTCGATCGAAGAAAAGTGTTTAAGTAGAGGTACTATTTTTACCTGAAAAAATTGTAAAAATGATTGACTCGAGTATAAGTCGAGGGTAGAAATTATCACCACTACTGCTTCTGATTCTGGTTATTAGGCTTTAGTTGCCCTTTATATGGACAGCAGAATTCCCATACAGCAATAGCCAAATCCCGTTACCGTAACCTCCAGTTCCTGGGCACTCCAGATGTTGGAAACTACAACTCCCGGCATGCTTTGTTGCTGGGAGTTTCAGTTTCTAAAACATGTGGAGTGGCAAGGTCAGTAAACTTTAATTAAGCTTACCATCATTTACAATTCTCCTGAACCCATATTATTGTAAAGGGCACTCTGACCCCCATATAGTAAAGGACTCTCTGACCCCACCTGAGAGGTTGTAGTTTCAAGCTGTCATTTGCAAATGAACAGCAAGCTGTTTTTTGCCCCAAAATGAGGAGACCCATCAGATTTACAAGCTTCCAGATGAGCAGTGACAGTGCTGAGTGAGTCCAGCAGCCAGACTACAGGAAGCAGGAAGTGTAAAGGCAGACTCAGCTCCTGTAAATTCTATGCAGGTTAACACAGCGCCACCTACTGGTTACTATCAACAATTGCAGAATTTGGAGCTAAATTAGACTTGACCCGAGTATAAGTCGAGATTAGGTTTTCAGGCTAATTTAAGCCTGAAAAATTCGACTTATACTCGAGTATATCGGTACTGTATATATACTGTGCAGGTATGATGTGTGTTGTAGATCGACTAGATGGCGGAGAGGAGGGAGGAGAAAACAGGATAGATAGATAAGAATAGATTAGATAGATAGATAGATAGACTTAATAGAGAAAAATACATTTAAAAAAAAAAAAATACATTCTTGAAATAGCAAAATAGACAGATTATAGAAATAACTATATATATAAATATATATATTATATAGAGAGAGAGAGAGACAGACAGACAGACAGACAGACAGACAGACAGATAGATAGATAGATAGATAATAGTTAAACACTGGGCACACTGGTGGGACTTCAGGAGCCTGTTATATGTTGTTGCTCTAAAAATATATTTTTGATAACATTTAATGTCAAGTAATTTTATGCAATTTATTAATCAAATTTGATTACATTATACACTCTAAAGTATATAAAATATGAAGTAAAACAAAGTTCTCCCCCTTCTCTCTATCAGCTTTCTACTATCACTGTTTCGGGGTTGGGGGGGGTGGGGTTACCAATATACAATTTTTAATATTTACATTTGAAGGGAGAAATTTGACCTTTATGAAACCAAACAGAAAAAGTAGATGAACACAGAATGATTATGATAATAACATTTTAAAAAACATTCTCCAAAGTACCCCTGTATGACAGGCCTGATTTGGCCTGATACATCCTTGTTTGGTAGCATTTTCCCTGCTTGTCAGCTTTTTAGTAAAAGTATGAGGTGCCACACTGATTGTAGGTGTCAGGCTTCCAAAAAAAAAGAGAACTACTGGTTAAAAGAGAAAACAAATGTGCAATGCTCTGTTTTTGGAGAGAAGGTTTCTAGAGGGTTGGAGAAATTTTCTGTTAACCATGATGTGAAAACAAGTGCCAAAGGATACGGTAATTACTGAGATAAGTCGGGACAAAAGGCTAGTGTAGTTACTGGAAAGCTAAAGAGTTTTTAGACTGGGTAAAAACTCACCGACTCAATATTTCTGTGTATTGGTTGGTCGAAAAAAAAAAAACGGACTGTTTTTTGGGGCGATGGTCTTCTAGGCGAACACATGACCAGTCGCGCTGCAAAGTTAACCATGGCTTCTGTGGCACAAACCGACAGTGATTCGGCTTGGCTGACCCTTGCTAATGGCAATTGGTCGGCCAGGACGAATATTTATGGTGTGTACCCAGCTATAAGTGCAAGGCTATAGCTGCCATCTAACTGCTTTAAACACAGAAAAAAAGAGTTACTTAGGGAGTTTTAACAGAGCTGCAAACGATCCGGGGGTAAATCACCCTCACAAATTAATTTGGGTTTATGTGTGTGGGGTATTAGTATAGTATAGTGTTTGGGTTGAATAAACGGCATATGTCCAGCCAGTCCAACCTACCACATTTTCTGCCTAACTGTGTGATCCAGAGGAAGGCAAAAGAAAACCCGAAAAACAGAATTAGGAAGGGGATAACAGCAGAGCCCTATCTAGAACCCCCACACTATATAACAGCAGAGCCCAATAAAATCCCACACTATATAACAGCAGAGCCCTATCTAGAACCCCCACACTATATAACAGCAGAGTCCCATCTAGAACCCTCACACTATATAACAGCAGGGTCCTATAGATTCCCTGCACTACATGGGGGCACTATGGAAACCCCACATTAGTTCTGTGATTGAGATATTCCAGTAGGCTGTATAAGCAGATAAAATCTGTATTTTTTTTAAGTAAATGTCTGTCTCATTACAGAGAACAGAAGCCACCCTAATTCTGTCAGGAAACATTAGTGTCATTGCTTGTACAATCTAAACCAAGTGCTGAGTTACATTCTGATGGGGAATTTGTTCCACCCAGTTTCTAATATCATAGTAAATATGGCATACAATTAGCTAATTAGCTTGGGGTGTACAGTACATTACATACATTTGTATATATTATAAATCAATATAGAGATGTGCACACAGTAAATATATAGACTCTGGCTTGCTTATAGATATTTTGGGATAGATTAGTTGCTGCTTTAATTATTTGATCTTTATATAATAAAATTAGCTTCTGCCTTTATTATTTGACATTTATATCATATATTAGTTGCTGGCTTTATATCTCATATGTATATTTATATTAGTTGTTGTTTTATTATTTCAATGTATATTTTATATTAGTTGCTTCCTTTATTATTTATATTATATTATATATGAGTTGCTGCCTTTATTATGTCATATGTTATTATATATTAGTTGCTTCCTTTATTATTTGTATTTATATTAAATACTAGTTGCTGCCTTTATATTTTCATATGTATATTATATATTAGTTGCTTCCTTTAATATTTCATATGTATATTATATATTAGTTGCTTCCTTTATTATTTTATATATATATATTATTAGTTGCTTCCTTTATTATTTCATATGTATATTATATATTACTGCTTCCTTATTATTTCATATGCATATTATATATTAGTTGCTTCCTTAATATTCATATGTATATTATATATTAGTTGCTTCCTTTATTATTATATATATATTATATATTAGTTGCTTCCTTATTATTTCATATGTATATTATATATTACTTGCTTCCTTTATTATTTCATATGCTTATTATATATTACTTGCTTCCTTTATTATTTTATATGTTTATTATATATTACTGGCTTCCTTTATTATTTCATATGCTTATTATATATTACTTGCTTCCTTTATTATTTTATATGTTTATTATAGATTAGCTGCTGCCTTGATTATTTGATCTTTATATAATAAATTAGCTTCTGCCTTTATTATTTGATATTTATATCCTATATGAGTTGCTGCCTTGATTGTTTACTAGATAGTTAACGAAATGTATGTAATAAACCGAGGACGAAATTTCCTTTTCATTTTTCGTTTTGCTCTGTGGGTTTCCCTATGGAAGGGAAGGGGAAAGATCACAGATAAACCCTTTACAGTGATTAGTGCTGAGATTGCAGATCAGCCTGGCTGGTTTTTAGGAGATCTTACCAGTGTTATTACCCAGGCAGTGGTGTTTAAAGCCCGTGTGAAAATGTTGGTATTTGAGAGACTTTACTGCAGGCTGAGGATAAGGACAGGGATCTGCACAGCTTTAAGATTTGCTTTAAGTAAATCCACTGAGCTGGGGACACACACAAGGTCCTGCCGTAGGAAATGCTCAGTGTCAGTATGGGAAGAATACAGAGTATAGAGTAACCAGACATAATAATCCATCTTCCTTTACATCAGTGCTGATAAATTCCATTATGTAAAACGATTGACCATCACCAGTTTAATGAACTCCCTTTTCCCTGTGCAGGACTAAGTGGAAGAGACAGACTGCGGGTGGGACTGGAGTTAGGCTGAAGCTGGGAATATTCAGCCTTGCAGAGGATGTTCCCATCGCCTATATTCTATCACCCCAGTCTGCTGAGCAGTATGGACAGCACCACAGCGGCGCTGCAGCAGCTGCAATGTACAGCAGCATGTACAGAACTCCCCCTGCTCCTCACCCCCAGTTGCAGAGACCCTTGGTCCCTAGGGTCCTATCCACGGCCTGGGACCAGGGGGGCAACCAGCGCCTGAATCCCCTGGGAACACAATCCCTGGGACACCTCACACCCGGTGAAAGGACATGACATTTCACTATAGCACAGTCACCCTTACGTAACCCAATAGAACGCAGACTGAAGCAGAGGAGCTCGGCTATAGATTGGGGCAGATCCCAGCAAAGCTCCGTACACCGACTAACCAAGTTTGGACTTAAAGAACAGGGGACCCCAAAGTGCTATAGGAGGTTCCCCTGTGTGTGGGGATGTGGAAGAGGAGGTAGAACCCAGAGAGAAGGGGTAGAGGGAAGAGGAGGTAAAGAAAGAGGAGAAGAGGTTGGAAAGAGGGGAGTGAGAAGAGGAGCTTTTGAAAGGAGTGAGAGGGAGAAAAGGAGTTTTAAATAGATAAGGTAAAATAGGGGAGGATAAAAGTTAATAGAGGAAGCAGAATAAGGACAAAAGGAGAGTAAAGAGATTAGGAAGAAGGGGCTAAGAGAGGTTATAAGAGGAAGGATAAGAAAGGAAAAAAGAGAAGAGAACAAAGAGTGGTAGATAGAGATGGTAGAGAAAGAGAGAGGAGGTATGATAAGAGGAGAGAGTAGGATAGAGAGAGAGAGGAAGAAAGTAGGGAAAGGTTTACATAAAAAGAGGGAGGAAGGAGGGAGAGATAGAGGAGAGCAAGGAAGGGAAGAGGAGGAAAGGAGAAGGGGGAGCAGAGCCAGGAGTTAAGAGGGAAAAGAGGAGAGGGGGAGGAAAAAGAAATACTAAAAAAAAAGAAAGGAGTAGAGAAGGTAGAGGGAGGAGTGACAAGAGTAGAACACAGAGGAGGCGAGGCAGAAAGGGCCCAGAAGTGGCAATTTACAGAGGTCAAGGAAAGAGCTTTTCACCAGATGGAGAAACTGGACTTGTTGACCACAGCCGGTACCAGCCCTGCACTGGGCCAGCAGGAGGGGGACTTGGCACTGAGCCTTTTCATTATGAACAATGTACATTGAAAGGACTGACAGATATCTTATTTATTATATGGTGTCAAATACAAATCACTACTATTGGTAATAAGATTTTTATTTCTTTATGTCTTTTGGCCAAGTTCTCATAAACACTTAGATGGAGGATATGGATCCCCCCTTTCTTTGTGTAAGATTAAAGGAAACGTTATCTTTTTTAACTATTACTGACCAGAGAAAAGGATTTGAATAAAAATAAAGATTGACATCATGTCATGGGATTTGTCTTTGTATTTACCCTCTATACCCTGGGATGGTTCATTGCTGATAGTGGGCTGTGCTGGCTGTACAGGCTCCATTTCTTTATTAACAGGGGTGGCAGGGCAGGGAGGAGGAGCCCGATTTAAATACAGTTAAAGCAATGAGCAAACGAGTGAGTGAGACGGGGGACCGCCGGGAACAGAGAACAAGGAGCCAAGCGGGCATGGGGGCGGGAAGGGGAATCAGGGAACAGACAGTAGGCGCGAGAAAGCCAGGGGGGAGCAAGAACAGACAGAAACCAAGAAAGACACACAGAGCACCCAGGGGCCAGACAGAGGCAACAAGCGAAGGGAAGCACGCAGGGAACAAACCAGGGGGACCAGGGGAGACAGACCCACACAGAAAACACAGCCGCGAGCGACCAGGGAGCGAGGGAGCGAGCGAGCAGGGAGAGCGAGCGAGCGAGCGAGCGAGCGAGGAGCGAGCGAGCGAGAGCGAGCGAGCGAGCGAGCGAGCCAGCCAGCAGCAGCCAGCCAGCCACGAGCGAGCGAGCGAGGAGCGAGCGGCGAGCGAGGAGCGAGCGAGCAGGGAGCGAGCGACCGAGCGAGCGAGCGAGCGAGCGAGCGAGCGAGGAGCGAGGCGAGGCGGGAGCGGAGGAGAGCGAGAGCGAGCGAGCGAGCGAGCTGAGCAGCGATGGAGCGAGGAGCGAGCGAGGAGCGAGCGAGCGAGCGATGCAGGGAGCGAGGCGGGCGAGCGAGCGCGAGCGAGCGAGCGAGGAGCGGGGAGAGAGCGAGCGAGCGAGCGAGCGAGCGAGCGAGCAGCGAGAGGGAGCAGGGAGCGAGCGAGCGACCGAGCGAGCGAGCGAGAGCGAGCGAGCGAGCCAGCGAGCGAGCGAGCGAGCGAGGGAGCGAGCGAGAGGGAGCGAGCGAACCGAGCGAGCGAGCGATGCGAGCGAGCGAGCGAGCGAGCGAGCGAGCGAGCGAGCGAGCGAGCAGGGAGCGAGCGAGCGAGCGAGCGAGCGAGGAGCGAGAGAGCGAGCGAGCGAGCGAGCAGGGGGAGCAGCGAGCAGAGAGCTAGGAGCGATCATCTATCTATCATCTATCTATCTATCTATCTACTATCTATCTATCTATCTATCTATATCATCGATCTATCTATCTATCTATCTATCTATCTATCTATATCTCTATCTAATTCTATCTATCTACTATCTATCTATCTATATATCTATCTATCTATCTATCTATCTATCTTTGTCTGTATGTCTGTCTGTCTGTCTGTCTCTCTCTATATATATTGTATTTCTATAATCTGTCTATTTTTGCTATTTCAATTATGTATTTTTTTAAAATTTATTTTTCATCTATTAAGCTATCTATCTATCTATCTATCTATCTATCTATCTATCTATCTATCTATCTATCTATCTATCTATCTATCGTATCTGTCTGTCTGTCTGTCTATCTATCTATCTATCGTATCTGTCTGTCTGTCTGTCTATCTCTCTCTCTTCTCTCTCTCTCTTCTATATATATATATATATATATATATTGTTTTTCTATAATCTGTCTACTTTGCTATTTCAATAATGTATTTTTTTTAAATTTATTTTCATCTATTAAGCTATCTATCTATATATCTGTCTGTCTGTCGTCTGTCTGTCTCTGTCTATCTGTCTATCTATCTATCTATCTATCTATCTATCTATCTATCTATCTATTCTATCTATTATCTATCCGTTTTTCTCCTCCCTCTCTCTCCATCTAGTCGATCTACAACACACATCATAGCTGCAAAGTATATAAACAGTAAGTTAAGAGAAACACATGCACACAGTTCCATTTCAATACAAGACATTACATACAGTTGTCACATTAAGTAGTTAAGTAATTACATAAGCTATACATACAGTTGTTACATACAGTCATTACATACAGGCGTTATATGTAGTTACTACATATAGTCATTACATACAGGCATTACATATTGTTATTACATACAGTATATTTCAACAGGCGCTTATCTAGTTATACATATAGTCATTACATACAGGCATTACATATAGTCATTACATATGTTTATTACATAGAGTCATTGGTACAGGCATACATATAGTTATTACATATAGTCGTACATACAGTTGTTATATGCAGTCATTACAGGCACTACATATAGTATTACATATAGTCATCACATAAAGGTATACATATAGTTATTACATACATGCATTACATACAGTCATTAGATACAGGCATTACATATAGTTATTACATACAAACATTACACATAGTTA
Organism: Hymenochirus boettgeri; assembly: GCA_019447015.1. Taxonomy (NCBI): domain Eukaryota; kingdom Metazoa; phylum Chordata; class Amphibia; order Anura; family Pipidae; genus Hymenochirus; species Hymenochirus boettgeri. Next base: position 186,701,051 of record CM033472.1, read on the forward strand.
TTACACTATAGTTATTAATACAGTCATTACATACAGTCATTATATACACGAATTACATATAGTTATTAACATAGTTATTACATACCAGTCAGTACATATAATTATTACATACAGTCATTACATACAAGCATTACATATAGTTATTACATACAGTCATTAATACAGCAACATATATTATACAGTCATACAACAGGAATTACATATAGTTATACATCAGTCAGTAAAACAAGCATACATATAGTCATTACAATACAGGCATTACATATAGTTGACATACATTCATTACATAACAAGCATTACATATAGTCATTACATACAGTCATTACATATAGTTATTACATACAGTCATACATATAGTTATTACAAACAAGCATTACATAGTTTTTACATACAGTCATGACATAAAAGCATTACATATAGTCATTACATATAGTTATTACATACAGTCATTACATACAAGCATTCCATATAGTTATTACATACAGTCTTTACTACAGGCATTACATATAGTTATACATACAGTCATTACATACAGTATTACATAGTTATTACATACAGTCTTTACATACAGGCAACATATAGTTATAACATACAGTCATTACATATAGTCATATCATATAGTTATCGTACAAGAATACTATAGTCATTACATATAGTTATTACACACAGTCATTACATACAAGCATTACATATAGGTATTACAATAGTCATTACATATAGTTATTACATACAGTCATTGCATACAAGCATTACATATAGTCATTACATATAGTCATTAAATATAGTTATTACATACAGTCAACATACAAGCATTACATATAGTCATTACATATAGTATTACATACAGTCATTACATACAAGATTACATATAGTTATTTACATACAGTCATTACATACAGGCAACATATAGTTATGACATACAGTCATTACTACAGGTATTACATAGTTATTACATACAGTCTTTACATACAGGATTACATATAGTTATTACATACAGTCATTACATATAGTTATTACATACAAGCATTACATATAGTCATTACATATAGTATTACATATAGTTATTACATACAGTCATTACATACAAGCATTACTATAGTTATTACATACAGTCATTACATACAAGCATTACATATAGTCATTACATATAGTCATTACATATAGTTATTATATACAAGCATTACATATAGTCATACATATGTCATTTACATATAGTTATTACATACAGTCATTACATACAGCATTACATATAGTCATTACATATAGTCATACATATAGTTATTACATACAGTCATTACATACAAGCATTACATATAGTTATTACATACAGTCATTACATACAGGCATTACATATAGGTATTACATACAGTCATACATACAGGTATTACATAGTTATACATACAGTCTTTACATACAGGATACATTAGTTATTACATACAGTCATACATATAGTTATTACATACAAGCATTACAATAGTTTAACTATAGTTACCTACAGTCATTACATACAAGCATTGCATATAGTTATTACATATAGTCATTACATATAGTTATTACATACAGTCATTACATACAAGCATTAAATATAGTCATTACATATAGTTATTACATACAAGCATACATATAGTCATTACATATAGTTATTACATACAGTCATTACATACAAGCATTGCAATATAGTATTACTATAGTCATACAATAGTTATTACATACAGTCAGTACATACAAGCATTACATATAGTAATTACATACAGTCATTACATACAGTATCACTTTCCAAAAATAAAAATGAAAGTTAAAATGTCCCACTAAATCCACTAGGAGTATAATCTTAGAATAACCCAGTCAGTTATCCAGACACCGGGATTACACTAACTGGTTCCATTTGGTTTCTAATGTTTAGAAAGAAGATAGGAAGTGGGGATACAGGCTGGAATGTCCTGGGTACTGTAGACCTGAGCAGTGATAGAAATAATAAGTAGGTTCCTTTCAAGGTGAAGACCACATTTCCTTCCATAAAATTAGAAAGATATACAGCAATTACCCCTAAAAGATTCATGAGTTGTATCTTATGAGTTCCTTTGAGATTTCAGTGGGCTGGACCTCCAGTGTAGCTTTATTCTTTTTTATTCTCCTCTCTATTTTTCGTTTCCCTTATTTGAAATTCTGTCTTTGAGCCCCTGGGCACATTTATTTGGCTGTGCTAATTAGGGGATGCTTTGCTGATTCTCTACTAAAAATTCGCGTTAAAACCATGTTGACCTCGGCAGCAGCCCCCAACAATAGCGACAGAACGCCGGAAACGCCTCCATGGTTCTGTGTCCTTGTAGCTGCGCTAATGATCAGCTAAGCAGAGCTTCCTACTGGAGCCACATTCCCTGGAAAAGCTGCAGAGAATTCCTACAAAGTGCAGCACATTCGAAAGGCTACACTAGATACAGTCGCAATGGTATGCCTCATTCACTGCTTTACTTTCTAGATAGAAAGCAACAAATAAAAAACGAAACAAAACAAAAAAAATGAAAGACTGAACCAGTTTTTTTGTCATCTACCAATCTATTATTACATCTATCATTGGGGAACTACAGGAGAAGCAGCTATAATCAATTACAAAATTACACAGTGACAAATAGATAAATAGATAGATAGATAGATAGATAGATAGATAGATAGATAGATAGATAGATAGGTAGAGATGAGTATAGATAGTAATGATAGATATAAGATAGATAATATAAAGAAAGATAGGAAAATATAAAGAAAGATGATAGATTAATAGATAGATAAAGTTAGATAGATAGATAGATAGATAGACATATAAAGATATAAAGATAGATTGATAGATATATAGATAGATAGATGATAGACAATAGATAGATATATTTACAACTAGTCATGTGTTGGGAATCGAAAGTCAATGTCGAATTCGAATATGTGTTGTAAGGAATAGAAAGGTTTTCTCTGGTTTTAGTAACGAACTTCTAACACCCCCAACAAAAAAAGTTACAGGAAGGAAAATTGGCTCTTTTGGATGTAAATCTTGCTTGACTATAAACATGCTTATTATGGAATGTGGAAGAGATCACAGCTTCTTTGATTTATTGCCTAAGCAAATATGAGCTTTGCCAAGCCTGAAGCGTGAAGTGCTGTGACTGCTCTAGACTGCTTGAGAACTGACACTAAATTGTCCTGGTGACCCCTCCCCCTCCCTTTTAATTGGAATCTGAGAGTAACTATTTCCTCCTGTAACAGGATTAAGTTGAGTGTCCCCTTCCAATAGGCTGTAGTCATAGTTCCTGAAATGAAACACAGTCACCCACGATCGTGTAGACACCAGCCAGTCTGGGATCACTCACATGTGATATCCAGAAACAAAATGATGTTGCTTTTTATTTAAATAGAAAGGAGAAAATAAAATTAAATATGAAATTGATTCACACAATTAAGACACACGCACACGCTTACACACAATTATAAAAAGACAAATGTATACACAATTATTCACACATTTTTAAACACCACACAAGCCCTAAACGTATAAATACACACATACACAAACGCTAACTTGGAACATTCTCAGCCCGCAGTACACACAGTACAGGATTCAGTTGTGACATGTAAGTGTATTATACAGTAGATGGAATATCCCCCATTAGACTACATCTCCTGGCTGGGTTTCCAGGGCGCTATTCCATCAGAGGGGAGACTGTAACTCGGGATCCCAATCAGCCTTATCTCTACAGTGTGATGTGGAATTCAGCACCAAGGACAGCTCCCTGGCCCAGACTTGGGGGAGGATGACGGGCTAAGGCTGCACTGAGATCAGGAAGTCTAGATTCGCTGCTCAGTTTTGGTTCTGGTACCTTCATATTTCCCAGTTATAACAGACACATATATTCCTAATCGTCTTGTATAATAATGTTCTGCACATTGCATGTTAACTATATGGACACATTAACTTGTATAGTTCAGCAAATTCACACAGTATGTGGGCATACTGTACTATATTCACACTAAACTATATATATATGTTCACAATGTAATGTCTATATTCCAACAAAAGATTAGAGGAAGGTTCAGGAGCACCCAGACATGAAGGTTGATGCACCGAGCGCCGCTATTGGCAACAGCGCTCGGAACATCGCTACCTGGCACTGTTCTATTTCGGCACTTTCAACGCCAGCTATTAGCTGCCGTTAAAAGCACCACAATAAAAAGCCGATTTCGGCATATAACTCGCTTGCGGCGGCTGCGCTGTTCACTTTTGCTTTAGCCACGCAGCCACCGCAAGGAAGAGTTAAAGTCACGCAACCGATATAACATCGGTTAGCGTGACTTAAACTCCAAATCAGAGCGGTGCGCTCTTTGGTGCATCACCTGATGGTATCTTAAAGAAAAAGTTCTTATAGAACTGGTACCCTATTTATATTGGAATAGTGTTTTATATAAATGCCAGCAAACCCCCAAACCCAGTTTTGCATTATACATAATTCTCTAAGATGACCTTGTTGCTCTGCCGCGCTACTCCACTGCCTATGCAAAACTTACTGGTCGCGGCTGTCAACAATGTGACCTCATGCCAATTAACTGACAGATTGACCAGGAAGTACCTCACTCCTCCTGGTTTTCCTCAAAATGAGCCTAAAACAGGAGCAGGAGGCAGCACCCAGGCGGCGAGGTACCGGGTCAAGTCAACTCCTCCACCCTCTACACAGCTTTAAAAATTTGAAATCAGATCCTAAATGTACTAAGCAGCCTTGTTACCTCGGCTCTATTTTAGTTCATAGGGAAGCACACTCAAATAGAATATTATCACACAGTTCCATTTATTAAGTGCTCAACACACAAACCAAATACACAATGTTTCGGGGGTCCAACCCCTTCCTCACCTGAGGACATTTACAAGTATGAGTTGTGGGCATAGTTCATAAGCCAGTGTAAAGCCCTTCAGTTCACTAGTCAGTGTTAAGTCCCCCACTGTGCCCCAGGCCAGACAGTGTGATCCCATCACATCCACCTCCACAAGAAAAATATTGGGGTGGCTTTAAAGGGACAACACTGAAAAAATTACTCTGCCTCATCTTAATCTATAATTGAATACAGTAAGTAGCATGCTTGATTTGCGTGTGTTGCTGCATGCCTTCAATCCAGCACACATTTTGTTTAGGAGCAGTATCCCCCCTCCCTCTTCAAACACTCCCACTTCCATCCAACCTGACTTTTTCCCACAAACCAACTGTCAAGTCTGCACACAGCACACAGCATTCAACTGTCAAAACTCTGTCACCATTCCAGCTACAGTAAAACTACTCACAGAAGAATAGTTTTTGAGAGCAAGGAACTTAACTGACAGCTAAGACGTTTTAGATGGATATCTAAAGAAATAAGGGGCAGATCAAAACTTATTTTCGGTATAGATGCCCGTTAAGGTTCAGGCTACAAAAGGTCTAGGAACACCCCTCCTAGCACTGAAAAGATTTAAAGGGCATGTCCACCCCAAAAGTATAATTTTACCCACTACATGGCCCCACTCTGTAGTGTAATAAAATCCTTACCTTACATCCCTGCTCCAAATAGCTGCCCTGCTATGCCCCTCCAAAGTCCCCAAAACTGGCCACCAGGGCCTAGCAGGGTTCATATAGGACTCTGCCTCCTGTCCCCCCCCAGGAAGAATTGCACATGTTCATTGCAGCCCTCCCCCCCTCCTCTCCATCCCATTTTCCCTCCTCCCCCTAGTGTTAAACCCCTTGGGGTATAGTAGGGCTTCCTCCCCAGCACCAACGCCTATAATACTTTGTCACAAATCTACCCTGAATTCTACTTACCTTACGCTCTCCCCGGAATCTCCTCTGCCGGCGTCTGTGATTGGCTGCTCTCACGGTTGCGGCTGTGGTCTGGCCCCCTGCTTGCAGTTTCATGCAAGCATAGGGCACGGACAGTGTGTCGGAGGAAAGAGGTAAGGTAAGTAGAGTTCGGGGGATTTTCTGACAAATTATTATAGCGGTTGGGCTGGGGAGGAGATAGGAGCCCTACTATATAACAAAAGTAAGGAAAAAGGGGGACATGCCCTTTAATAAGATTGTGTTGGGCAATCTGGGTCATTTTTAGGACCTCAGATTTCTGATGGTGAACCTTCCCTTACAGGTTGAGTTCAATGGGTGGGGGTGATTATTGATAAAACTCCGTAAGCTTACTGCAAAGGGAGGTCTAAAGAACACCCTTTTGAATTGTCAGTTTCAGCTGGAAGTTTGAGGGGAGAAGATGGTCTCAACCACTGCACAGCACTTGTGTTTCACATGAAATCAATAAGAAAAAATGATTGAAATGTCTGTGCAAATCAGATGAATGGCTCTATAACATTAGGCTATATTGCATGTTATTATGCCAGTGGTTCTGGAAACATGCATTAGCATGGACATAAAGGGGAAGCTTTGCATGCCTGATTAAGAAGGCTCTATTTCATTTTATGCTCTGTGGAGGGCTTTTACTCCTTTAAACCCACCTCATCTTCAGCTATATAGCTATATAGGGGAAATGGTAGACAGAGACCGATGATGAAACAGACTATGCTGTGAAGGAATTTATTTGTAATCCATGTGCCACAATGTTTTGGGTATCATGTACCCTTTCTACACTTGAGAAAGGGTAAATGATACCCAAAACAGTTGTGGCGCATGGATTACAAATAAATTCCTTCACAGCATAGTCTGTTTATACCCACTCCCCTTAGAGGGATAAATTAAACCTGCCACTACTGAGTTGCATCTATGGATGGCTGTTGCAAACTTGGTATCTATGTGTGTACAAAATAGGCAATCAGAGTGCTCCTTTTCAAATGCATATTTCTCTTGTAATGCCATGGGCTTTGTCGGGGTTGATGGGGTTGATTCTGTCTGTAAACCACGAGTGCTGTAAAGAGTTAAAGGTACGTACTTTGATATAGGGGCGATTAGGAAAGTGACAGTTGGGATTTGATCACACGACCCTCCCAATGTTCATGTTTTAAAAATTGTATGCAATATAGTCAATGGGAAAAAATGGCCAGAAATTGTTTATAATAAGGTAAGCTTCAACAGATTCCTTAGCTAGGAACAGCACACTTCTCCTATGTGTCCACATGTCTGTACCAAATTTTCTGTCTACAGCTTGAAAACTGTGGGTGAAGATACAGTCCAAAAAATTCAAGCTGAATTAATTACACATTCTTTGGTTTGCGTGGGATATTGAATTATATGACCATATAGGCTTTTTACAATTTAGTATCTGCCAATACATGAAACACTTGTCATTGATTTTCCATAACAATACACAACTTCATTTCCATTCGGACCAAAATGTGTTAAATTTAATATTTTGTTTTTTGGAGCAATGTTTTGAGTCTATTTATTTTGTTTATAACATTTTTTAATTGTATTTACAGTGTTTTTTTTTTTAATAATATATATGGGGTTATTCAATAAAAGTTTTATAGTTTAAAATGGTGCTAAATTTGCCCCAAACAATCAGATCTTATTTAACTTGAAAGCTAACATCTGATGGTTGGGGCAAATAGCACCATTTTATTGAATAACCCAGCTCTAGTATACTGTGTTTATAAGGTATATATCTCTTTAGATTTTAATATATAGGGTAGATATTACAGATAATATTTTTATTATTATTATTTTTTAAATTAGAGTCTATTATATTCCACGCTCACAGAGAAGTAAATTATTTTTTGCCAATAAAATGTAATGTTTTTTTCATTGATCTGCATCATTTAAATTGCGCCTTCAATATTTTGGCGTGAGCGGTCGTGCAGTCCATAGAAGATCGCACCATCAGGCAAAATATAGCCAACATGTCCAAATAAAAATTTATCCAATTTGAACAGCGGTTTGGCATACGTCGGTTGCAGTGGAAATTGCACTGACCCAATGGGTGAAATACTGTAATATCGGTAGGTCAAGTTGAACTATCGCGCCACGTGTATAAAGTCTAACTGTAGTCTTTATAATTAAACTTGATGCATAGCACAAAATCCTGCCGATATAGACTAGAAATACTAGTAAAAAGTCTAAACATGGAGGGGACAGTTCTCCTGACAATAAAGTGACGTCTTTTAAATAAGCTTGCTTTCATTGCATCACAGCTACTAAATCATCACAAAGTTGGATATAAATATTTTACTAGGTTGCACAATGAAGTAGAAAAACGTGTTTCCCATGCTATTTAAACTGATTTCCTTATTCTTATAAAGTTCAAATACAAATGTAAGGTAATTGGCCATTCTAAACCAATCCAGTATCAGTGATTTGAACCCCAGGAACTATTTGCTATAGTTGTGGAGCAATGTGTGGGTGGTGTGTTGAATAACAATTAGGAGCTTTAAGTCCTTCAATCTTAAAATCCCACACTATATAACAGCAGAGCCCTATCTAGAACCCCCACGCTATATAACAGCAGAGCCCTATAAAACCCCCACACGATATAACAGCAGAGCCCCATAGAATCCCCACACTATATAATAGCAGAGCCCTATCTAGAACCCCCACACTATATAACAGCAGAGTCCCATCTAGAACCCTCACACTATATAACAGCAGGGTCCTATAGATTCCCTGCACTACATGGGGGCACTATGGAAACCCCACATTAGTTCTGTGATTGAGATATTTCCAGTAGGCTGTATAAGCAGATTAAAATCTGTATTTTTTTTAAGTAAATGTCTGTCTCATTACAGAGAACAGAAGCCACCCTAATTCTGTCAGGAAACATTAGTGTCATTGCTTGTACAATCTAAACCAAGTGCTGAGTTACATTCTGATGGGGAATTTGCTTCCACCAGTTTCTAATATCATAGTAAATATGGCATACAATTAGCTAATTAGCTTGGGGTGTACAGTACATTACATACATTTGTATATATTTATAAATCAATATAGAGATGTGCACACAGCTAAATAAATATAGCTCTGTCTTGCTTATTAGATATTTTGGGGATAGATTAGTTGCTGCTTTAATTATTTGATCTTTATATAATAAATTAGCTTCTGCCTTTATTATTTGACATTTATATCATATATTAGTTGCTGGCTTTATTATCTCATATGTATATTATATATTAGTTGTTGTCTTTATTATTTCATATGTATATTTTATATTAGTTGCTTCCTTTATTATTTTATATTTATATTATATATGAGTTGCTGCCTTTATTATGTCATATGTTTATTATATATTAGTTGCTTCCTTTATTATTTGATATTTATATTAAATACTAGTTGCTGCCTTTATTATTTCATATGTATATTATATATTAGTTGCTTCCTTTAATATTTCATATGTATATTATAATGATATTTTGCTTCCTTTATTATTTTATATATATATATATATTAGTTGCTTCCTTTTTATTTCATATGATATATTATATTTAGTGCTTCCTTTATTATTTCATATGCATATTATATTAGTTGCTTCCTTAATATTCATGTATATTATATATTTAGTTGCTTCCTTTATTATTTTAATATGATTATATATTAGTTGCTTCTTTATATTTCATATGTATATTATATATTACTTGCTTCCTTTATTATTTCATATGCTTATTATATATTACTTGCTTCCTTTATTATTTTATATGTTTATTATAGCATATGAAATAATAAAGGAAGCCAGTAATATATAATAAACATATAAAATAATAAAGGAAGCAAGTAATATATAATAAGCATATGAAATAATAAAGGAAGCAAGTAATATATAATATACATATGAAAATAAAGGAAGCAACTATATATATATAATATTAAATAAAAAAATAATAAAGGAAGCAACTAATATATAATATACATATGAAATTTAAAGGAAGCAACTAATATATAATATGCATATGAAATAATAAAGGAAGCAAGTAATATATAATATACATATGAAATAATAAAGGAAGCAACTAATATATAATATATATATAAAATAATAAAGGAAGCAACTAATATATAATATACATATGAAATATTAAAGGAAGCAACTAATATATTATACATATGAAATAATAAGCAGCAAACTAGTATTTAATATAAATATCAAATAATAAAGGAACAACTAATATATAATAAACATATGACATAATAAGCACAACTCATATATAATATAAATATAAAATAATAAAGGAAGCAACTATAATAAAATATACATATGAAATAATAAAGACACAACTAATAATATATACATATGAGATAATAAAGCCAGCAACTAATATATGATTAAATGTCAAATAATAAAGGCAGAAGCATTTATTATATAAAGATCAAATAATTAAAGCAGCAACTAATCTATCCCCAATATCTAATAAGCAAGACAGAGCTATATTTATTTAGCTGTGCACATCTCTATATTGATTTATAAATATATACAAATGTATGTAATGTACTGTACACCCCAAGCTAATTAGCTAATTGTATGCCAATTTACTATGATATTAGAAACTGGTGGAAGCAAATTCCCCATCAGAATGTAACTCAGCACTTGGTTTGATTGTACAAGCAATGACACTATGTTTCCTGACAGAATTAGGGTGGCTTCTGTTCTCTGTAATGAGACAGACATTTACTTAAAAAAAATACAGATTTTAATCTGCTTATACACCTACTGGAAATATCTCAATCACAGAACTAATGTGGGTTTCCATAGTGCCCCCATGTAGTGCAGGGAATCTATAGGACCCTGCTGTTATATAGTGTGAGGGTTCTAGATGGGACTCTGCTGTTATATAGTGTGGGGGTTCTAGATAGGGCTCTGCTATTATATAGTGTGGGGATTCTATGGGGCTCTGCTGTTATATCGTGTGGGGGTTTTATAGGGCTCTGCTGTTATATAGCGTGGGGGTTCTAGATAGGGCTCTGCTGTTATATAGTGTGGGATTTTATTGGGCTCTGCTGTTATATAGTGTGGGGGTTCTAGATAGGGCTCTGCTGTTATATAGTGTGGGATTTTATAGGGCTCTGCTGTTATATAATATGGGGGGTTCTAGATAGAGCTCTGCTGTTATATAATGTGGGGGTTCTAGATAGAGCACTGCTGTTATATATAATGTGGGGTTTCTATAGGGCTCTACTGTTATATAGTGTGGGATAGGACCCTGCTGTTATATAGTGGGGGTTCTAGATAGGGCTCTGCTGTTATAGTGTGGGGTTCTAGATAGGACCCTGCTGTTATTTATTGTGGGGTTTCTAGATAGGGCTCTAATGTTGTATAGTGGTAGGTTTTCTAGATAGGACTCTGTTGTTATATGTGTGAGGGTTGTATAGGGCTCTGCGTTTATATAGTGTAGGGTTTCTAAAGGGTCCTGCTGTTATATAGTGTAGGTCTCTATATGGTTTTGCTGTTATATAGTGTAGGGTTTGTATAGGGCTCTGCTGTTATAGATGAGGTTCTAGATAGGCTCTGCTGTTATATAGTGGGAGGGTTCTATAGGTCTCTGCTGTTATATAGTGTGGGCTTTCTATGGGGTCCTGCTGTTATATAGGTGAGGTTTCTATAGGGCCCTTTTTATTGGTGTGAGGTTTCTAGATGGGGCCTTGCTGTTATATAGGTGAGGTTTCCATAGGGCCCTACGGTTATAGTGTAGGGTGTCATAGGTCTCTGCTGTTATATAGTGTGGACATTCTATAGGGTCCTGCTGATATATGGTGTGAGGTTTCCATAGGGCCCTTTTGTTATATAATGTGCTTTGTATAAGGCACTGCTGTTATATAGAGGGGGGTTTGTACATGGCCCTGCTGTTGTGTAGGGGTTCTATAGGACTCTGCTGTTATATAGTGTAGAGGTTTCATAGGGCTCTGCGTGTTATATAGTGTGGTTTCTATAGGGCCCTATGTTATATAGTGTGGGGTTTCTCCATAGGGCCCTGTTGTTTCCGTTGTTAGTGAAAACTGAACAAGAGATCCCACCAATTGAGTTCTAATGAAATCCTAAAAGGTTTATGTGTATCACACTGTGTAATGAGCCCAGTGGGAGTCTCCAGTCTGTCTACATTGGCCATTTGTACAGTAATGTGTCCCTAGTTTTGTAATCATTTCCCCATTATTAATGTATGTTGATATTTTGATATTAGTTTACATTTATTTATTTATTTCGTTTCTTTGAAGCTGTTAATTAGCCCTGTATATTTGGGTGATTTTTTTTTTGCTTTTATTTACATGAAACGCCTAGAGAAAGACGGACTGTGTTGGTGGCTCCACGCAGAGTTTATACTGCGCCTGCATTGCGCTTTGCTTGCTAAAAACCTAAAATCTGCACCAGGATCGATCTCTTTGCTCCCGTGCCCATTAATTCGTTGGTTAGACCTTAACACGCTGCACACTGAAAAAAAACATACCTAATAATATACATATGGTATTAGTTCTATTTCTTAAAACACATATCAAATATTTGACCAGTGTGTGTGTGTGTGTAATTGCACTAGCAGTGTCCCTGTGCTGATCTTACCTCCTGTTCTGGTACCAGGTTTTCACCTGATTTGTCTGTCAGATTGAGAGCACTGCCAGATCCATTCGGTCCTGGACACTCAGGTATTTCTGCCTCTCAAAACTCTCTCCAGTTGGTTTAACTGATGGTCTGAGAACGCGGTCCCGCCTTGCGAGGTTTCTTGGCTCTTACTGGGGGACTGTCCCGACTACTGCTGATCTCCCGGTCACCTTCCTCTTTGGTGCCTGGAACCCAAACATAGAACACTATCAATAGCATCAAATGTCAAAGTAACCAACATACTACAGAATTCACCTCAATTTACACTTTTTTTTATTTTGTGAAACAAATAGAAACATTGTTTTTATCTATCTATCATCTATCTATTTATCTATAATAATATCTATCTATCTATCTATTATCTATCTATTTATCTATCATCTCTATCTGCTATCTATCATCTATCTATCTATCTATCTATCTATCTCTCTATCTATCTATCTATCTATCTGTTTGTCTGTCTGTCTGTCTGTCTGTCTGCCTGTCGTGTCTATCTATCTATCTATCATCTATCTATCTTCATCTATTTGTTATATATCTATCTATTCTATCATAATATCTATCTATCATCTATCTATTTATCTATCTATCTATCTATCATCTATCTATCGATCTATCGATCTATCGTCTATCGATCTATCTCTATCTATCTATCTATCTATCTATCTATCTATCTATCTATCTATCTATCTATCTATCTATCTATCTATCTATCTATCTATCTAGTCTATCCGTCCATCTATCCATCTATCCATCTAATCTTTCCATCTATCTATCTATCTATCTATCTATCTATCTATCTATCTATCTATCTATCTATCATATACTATCTATCTATCATATATCTATCTATCTATCTATCTATCATCATCTATCTATCCTCTACATCTAATATATATCTATCTATCCATATAAACCTGATAAACCCAGAGGCTTGACACCCATTTTATAAGATTTACAGGACACATTCCAGGTGAGACCATAACATTTCCAGATTCTATTTGTCAACCTTGTGTTTTTACAAAAATGAAGAGAAATCGATATGTCAACCCCATCTCTGTTTGTAGCAGTTTTTTTTCAGCTTCTCCTTTATCTTCCCTGCAGGAAGAACAATAATCTCTCTAATTGACCCACTGGGGAGGTTGGTGCACACACACACACACCCACACACACACACACAAACACCACACACATTTATATACACACACACACACAAAACAAATAACTTAGATCAGATTGGACATCTGCTTTTTGTGTTTTTGTTTGTTTTCTTGCGCTAAAAACAGGCAAGGCAATACATGTTTGATTTTAATATTTTGGGCTCATTCACAATATCAGCAAGGATGTAGTTTAGTAACTAATGTCTGTGATTTATATCGACAGTGAAAGATTAGATAGATAGATAGATAGATAGATAGATAGTAGATAATAGTAGATAGATAATAGGTGTGTTGTGTGTGTTGTTTGTGTGTGTGTGTGTGTGTGTGTGTGTGTGTTGTGTGTGTGTGTGTGTGTGTGTGTGTGTCAGAAAAGTGAGAATCTTTAATTAACACAGTGATTTGCAATTATCAGGAACATATTTACTAGGATTAAGTGTAATTAATTCATTATGGCAATAGAAAGTCACTAGAATTTTTTATTCCTGCTGATGAAATGCTTTGTTTTATTTTCCCAACTGACACTATTACTATACCGTTTCTATCCATTCCTATTACTATACCGTTTCTATCCATTCCTAGTACTATACCGTTTCTATCCATTCCAGTACTATACCGTTTCTATCCATTCCTAGTACTATACGTTTCTATCCTTCCTTATATCCTTTATACATCCTAGTACTATACCGTTTCCATCCATTCCTAGTACTTATACCGTTTTTTATCCATTCCTAGTACTATACCGTTTCCATCCATTCCTAGTACTATACCGTTTCTATCCATTCCTAGTACTATACCGTTTCTATCCATCCTAGTACTAACCGTTTCTATCCATCCTAGTAATATACCGTTTCATCCACGTATTCATTCATTCATCATTCTATATTTCTTTATAATCTGACTAATTAGTAGTATATATTCATACATAAATACACATGCAGCAGGTAACAATGACATATTGTAACTAGTAGTATTTTATTATTATTAGTAGTAGTAGTATAAGTTTATTTTTGTATTATTATTCTGCGAAATCCATTATTTAATTTGCGAGGTAGAGTTTCCCTCTGTTAATTTAAGGTATGACGTGTATGGTTACGATATATAGTATAAACTAGAGAACCTGGCCTGCACTGTGGATCTTTGGACCCCCCAAGCCTAGCGGACTGGCGTGGGTTCTATGCAGCAGTTTCCTATTGATAAAGTTTCCATTAGCACTCACCG
>CM033472.1:186720941-186735941 GCA_019447015.1 Hymenochirus boettgeri
ACATATGTTTGACATACATCATTACATACAGTATTACATAGTATTACATACAAGTCTTACATAACAGCATTACATAAGTTATTACATACAGTCATGCTTACATATAGATTATTACATCCCGTCATTACATAGTATCATTACATCATAGTACATTACTATATTTCTTACATACAGTCTTTATACATACAGCAGTATACATACAGTTATTACATACAGTCATTACATACAGCATTACATCTAGTCATTACATCTTCATTACATATATATTATTATATATCACGCATTACATATAGTCATTACATATGTCATTACATATAGTTATACCTACAGTCATTACATACAGCATTACATATAGTCATTACATATAGTCATTACATATAGTTATTACATACAGTCATTACATACAAGCATTACATATATTATTACATACAGTCATTACTACTGGCATTACATATAGGTATTACATACAGTCATACATCGGTATTACATAGTTATTACATACAGTCTTACATACAGGCATTACATATAGTTATTACATACAGTCATTACATATAGTTATTACATACAAGCATAACATATAGTCATTACATATAGTTATTACATACTCATTACATAACAGCATTGCTATAGTTATTACATATAGTCATTACATATAGTTATTACATACAGTCATTACATAAAGCATTAATATAGTCATTACTATATTATTACATACAAGCATTACATATAGTCATACATATAGTTATTACATACAGTCATTCATACAAGCATTGCATATAGTTTACATATGTCATTACATATAGTTATTACATACAGTCATTACATACAGCATTACATATAGTAATTACATACAGTCATTACATACAGTTCACTATTCCAAGAAATAAAAATGAAAGTTAAAATGTCCCACTAAATCCACTAGGAGTATAATCTTAGAATAACCCAGTCAGTTATCCAGACACCGGGATTACACTAACTGGTTCCATTGGTTTCTAATGTTTAGAAAGAAGATAGGAAGTGGGGATCAGGCTGGAATGTCCTGTGTACTGTAGACCTGAGCAGTGATAGAAATAATAAGTAGTCCTTTCAAGGTGAAGACCACATTTCCTTCATAAAATTAGAAAGATATACAGCAATTACCCTAAAAGATTCATGGAGTTGTATCTTATGAGTCCTTTGAGATTTCAGTGGGCTGACCCCAGTGTAGCTTTATTCTTTTTTATTCTCCTCTCTATTTTTCGTTTCCCTTATCTGTTCTTTGAGCCCCTGGCACATTTATTGGCTGTGCTAATTAGGGATGCTTTGCTGATTTCTACTAATAAATTCGCGTTAAAACCATGTTGACCTCGGCACAGCACCCCAACTACGACCAAGAACGCTGGAAACGTCCATGGTTCTGTGTCCTTGTAGCTGCGCTAATGATCAGCTAAGCAGAGCTTCCTACTGGAGCCACATTCCCTGGAAAAGCTTGCAGAGAATTCCTCAAAGTGCAGCACATTCGAAAGGCTCACTAGATACAGTCGCCAATGGTATGCCTTCATTCACTGCTTACTTTCAGATAGAAAGCAACAAATAAAAAACGAAAACAAAAAATGAAAGACTGAACCAGTTTTTTTGTCATCTACCAATCTATTTTACATCTATCTTGGGGAACTACAGGAAGAAGCAGCTATAATCAATTACAAAATTACACAGTGACAAATAGATAAATAGATAGTATAGATAGATAGATAGATAGATAGATAGATAGATAGAGATGTAGATAGATAGTAGATAGATAGATAGTATATAGATAATAGAAGATGAAAAATTAAAGAAAGATAGATAGATTAATAGATAGAAGTTAGATAGATAGATAGATAGATAGACATATAAAGATATAAAGATAGATTGATAGATATATAGATAGATAGATGATAGACAATAGATAGATATTTTTACAACTAGTCTATGTGTTTGGGATCGAAAGTCAATGTCGAATTCGAATATGTGTTGTAAAGATAGAAGGTTTTCTCTGGTTTTAGTAACGAACTTCTAACACCCCCAACAAAAAAAGTTACAGGAAAGGAAATTGGCTTCTTTTGGATGTAAATCTTTGCTTGACTAAACATGCTTATTATGGAATGTGAAGAGATCACAGCTTCTTTGATTTATTGCCTCAGCAAATATGAGCTTTGCCAAGCCTGAAGCTGAAGTGCTGTGACTGCTTAGACTGCTTGAGAACTGACACTAATTGTCCTGGTGACCCCTCCCCCTCCCTTTTAATTGGAATCTGAGAGTAACTATTTCCTCCGTAACAGGATTAAGTTGAGTGTCCCCTTTCCAATAGCTGTAGTCATAGTTCCTGAAATGAAACACAGTCACCCCCAATCGGTAGACACCAGCCAGTCTGGGATCACTCACTGTGATATCCAGAAACAAAATGATGTTGCTTTTTATTTAATAGAAAGGAGAAAATAAAATTAAATATGAAATTGATTCACACATAAGACACACGCACACGCTTACACAATTATAAAAAGACAAATGTATACAATTATTCACACATTTTTAAACACACCACAAGCCTAAACGTATAAATACACACATACACAAACGCTAACTTGGAACATTCTCAGCCCGCAGCAGTACACACAGTACAGGATTCAGTTGTGACATTGTACAGTGTATATACAGTAGATGGATATCCCCCATTAGACTATCATCTCCTGGCTGGGTTTCCAGGGCGCTATTCCATCAGAGGGGAGACTGTAACTCGGGATCCCAATCAGCCTCCTATCTCTACAGTGTATGTGGAATTCCAGCACCACGGACAGCTCCCTGGCCCAGACTTGGGGAGGATGACGGGCTAGGCTGCACTGAGATCAGGAAGTCTAGATTCGCTGCTCAGTTTTGGTTTCTGGTACCTTCATATTTCCCAGTTATAACAGACACTATATTCCTAATCGTCTTGTATAATAATGTTCTGCACATTGCATGTTAACTATATGGACACATTAACTTGTATAGTTACACAATATTCACACATATGTGGGCATACTGTACTTATATTCACACCTAAACTATATATAATATGTTCACAATGTATTGTCTATATTCCAACAAAAGATTAGAGGAAGGTTCAGGAGCACCCGACATGAAGGTTGATGCACCGAGCGCCGCTATTGGCACAGCGCTCGGAACATCGCTACCTGGCACTGTTCTATTTCGGCACTTTCAACGCCAGCTATTAGCTGCCGTTAAAAGCACCACAATAAAACGCCGATTTCGGCATATAACATCGCTTGCGGCGGCTGCGCTGTTCACTTTTGCTTTAGCCACGCAGCCACCGCAAGGAAGGAGTTAAAGTCACGCTAACCGATATAACATCGGTTAGCGTGACTTAAACTCCAAATCAGGAGCGGTGCGCTCTTGTGGTGCATCACCCTGATGGTATCTTAAAGAAAAGTTCTTATAGAACTGGTACCCCTATTTTATATGGAATAGTGTTTATATAAATGCACAGCACACCCCCAAACCCAGTTTTGCATTATACATAATCTCTAAGATGACCTTGTTGCTCTGCCGCGCTACTCCACTGCCTATGTCAAAACTTACTGGTCGCGCTGTCAATCAATGTGACCTCATGCCAATTAACTGACAGATGTGACCAGGAAGTACCTCACTCCTCCTGTTTTTCCTCAAATGAGCCTAAAACAGGAGCAGGAGGCAGCACCCAGGCGGCGAGGACCGGGTCAAGTCAACCTCCTCCTACCCTCTACACTAGCTTTAAAAATTGAAATCAGATCCTAAATGTACTATACGCACCTTGTTACCTCGGCTCTATTTTAGTTCATAGGGAGCACACTCAAATAGAATATTATCACAACAGTTCCATTTATTAAGTGCTCAACACACAAACCAAATACACAATGTTTCGGGGGTCCAACCCCCTTCCTCACCTGAGGACATTTACAAGTTCTGAGTTGTGGGCATAGTTCATAAGCCAGTGTAAGCCCTTCAGTTCACTAGTCAGTGTTAAGTACCCCCACTGTCCCCAGGCCCAGACAGTGTGATCCCATCACATCCACCTCCACTCCACAAGAAAAATATTGGGTGGCTTTAAAGGGACACTACACTGAAAAAATTACTCTGCCTCATCTTAATCTATTTGAATACATGTAAGTAGCACTTGCTCTGATTTGCTGTGTTGCTGCATGCCTTCAATCCAGCACACATTTTGTTTAGGAGCAGTATCCCCCCTCCCTCTTCAAACCACTCCCACTTCCATCCAACCTGACTTTTTCCCCCCAAACCAACTGTCAAGTCTGCACACAGCACACAGCATTCCAACTGTCAAAACTCTGTCACCATTCCAGCTACAGTAAAACTACTCACAGAAGAATAGTTTTTGAGAGCAAGGAACTTAACTGACAGCTAAGACGTTTTAGATTGGATATCTAAAGAAATAAGGGGCAGATCAACAAACTTATTTTTCGGTATAGATGCCCGTTAAGGTTCAGGCTACAAAAGGTCTAGGAACACCCCTCCTAGCACTGAAAAGATTTAAAGGCATGTCCACCCCCAAAAGTATAATTTTACCACCTACTGGCCCCACTCTGTAGGTAATAAAAATCCTTACCTTACATCCCTGCTCCAATAGCTGCCTGCTATGCCCCTCCAAAGTCCCCAAAACTGGCCACCAGGAGCCTAGCAGAGTTCATATAGGACTCTGCCTCCTGTCCCCCCCCAGGAAGAATTTGCACATGTTCATTGCAGCCCTCCCCCCCTCCCTCTCCTCCCATTTTCCCTCTCCCCCTAGTGTTAAACCCCTTTGGGTATAGTAGGGCTTCCTCCCCAGCCCCAACCGCTATAATACTTTTGTCACAAACTCTGAACCCTGAATTCTACTTACCTTACGCTCTCCCCCGGAATTCTCTCTGCCGGCGTCTGTGATTGGCTGCCTCTCACGGTTGGCGGCTGCTGGTCTGGCCCCCTGCTTGCAGTTTCATGCAAGCATAGGGCACGGACAGTGTGTCGGAGGAAGAGGTAAGGTAAGTAGAGTTCGGGGGATTTTCTGACAAATCTATTATAGCGGTTGGGGCTGGGGGAGGAAGCCCTACTATATAACAAAAGTAAGGAAAAGGGGTGGACTGCCCTTTAATAAGATTGTGTGGCAATCTGGGTCATTTTAGGACCTCAGATTTCTGATGGTGAACCTTCCCTTACAGGTTGAGTTCAATTGGGTGGGTGATTATTGGATAACCTCCGTAAGCTTACTGGCAAAGGGAGGTCTAAAGAACACCCTTTTGAATTGTCCAGTTTCAGCTGGAAGTTTGAGGGGAGAAGATGGTCTCAACCACTGCACAGCACTTGTGTTTCACATGAAATCAATAAGAAAAAATGATTGAAATGTCTGCAAATCAGATGAATGGCTCTATAACATTAGGCTATATTGCATGTTATTATGCCAGTGGTTCTGGAAACATGCATTAGCATGGACATAAAGGGGAAGCTTTGCAGCCTGATTAAGAAGGCTCTATTTCATTTTATGCTCTGTGGAGGGCTTTTTACTCCTTTAAACCCACCACATCTTCAGCTATATAGCTATATAGGGGAAATGGTAGACAGAGACCGATGAAACAGACTATGCTGTGAAGGAATTTATTTGTAATCCATGTGCCACAACATGTTTTGGGTATCATGTACCCTTTCTCACACTTGAGAAAGGGTACATGATACCCAAAACATGTTGTGGCGCATGGATTACAAATAAATCCTTCACAGCATAGTCTGTTCATACCCACTCCCCTTAGAGGATACATTAAACCCTGCCACTACTGAGTTGCATCTTATGGATGGCTGTTGCAAACTTTGGTATCTCATGTGTGTACAAATAGGCAATCAGAGTGCTCCTTTTTCAAATGCATATTTCTCTTGTAATGCCATGGGCTTTGTCGGGGTTGATGGGGTTGATTCTGTCTGTAAACCACGAGTGCTGTAAAGAGTTAAAGGTACGTACTTTGATTAGGGGCGATTAGGAAAGTGACAGTTGGGATTTGATCACACGACCCTCCCAATGTTCTAGTTTTAAAATTGTATGCAATATAGTCAATGGGAAAAATGGCCAGAAATTTGTTTTAATAAGGTAAAGCTTCAACAGATTCCTTAGCTAGGTAACAGCACACTTCTCCATGTGTTCCACATGTCTGTACCAAATTTTCTGTCTTACAGCTTGAAAAACTGTGGGTGAAGATACAGTCCAAAAAATTCAAGCTGAATTAATACATTCCTTTGGTTTGCGTGGGATATTGAATTATATGACCATATTAGGCTTTTTACACTTTAGTATCTGCCAATACATGAACACACTTGTCATTGATTTTCCATTAACAATACACAACTTCATTTTCCATTCGGACCAAAATGTGTTAAATTTAAATTCTTTTAGTTTTTGGAGCAATGTTTTAGAGTCTATTTATTTGTTTATAACATTTTTAATTTGTATTTTACAGTGTTTTTTTTTTTAATATATATATGGGGTTATTCAATAAAAGTTTTTATAGTTTAAATGGTGCTAAATTTGCCCCAACCAATCAGATCTTATTTAACATTTGAAAGCTAACATCTGATTGTGGGGCAAATTTAGCACCATTTTATGAATAACCCACTAGTATACTGTGTTTATAGGATATATCTCTTTAGATTTTAATAATAGGGTAGATATTACAGATAATATTTTTATTATATTATTTTTAAATTAGAGTCTATTATATTCCACGCTCACAGAGAAGTAAATTATTTTTTGCCAATAAAATGTAATGTTTTTTTCATTGATCTGCATCTTTAAATTGCGCCTTCAATATTTTGGCGTGAGCGGTCGTGCAGTCCATAGAAGATCGCACCATCAGGCAAAATATAGCAACATGTCCAAATAAAATTTTATCCAATTTGAACAGCGGTTTGGCATACGTCGGTTGCAGTGGAAATTGCACTGACCCAATGGGTGAAATACTGTATATCGGTAGGTCAGTTGAACTATCGCGCCACGTGTATAAAGTCTAACTGTAGTCTTTATTAATTAAACTTGATGCATAGCACAAAATCCCTGCCGATTAGACTAGAAATACTAGTAAAAAGTCTAAACATGGAGGGACAGTTCTCCTGACAATAAAGTGACGTCTTTTAAATAAGCTTGCTTTCATTGCATCACAGCTACTAAATCATCACAAAGTTGGATATAAATATTTTACTAGGTTGCACAATGAAGTAGAAAAACGTGTTTCCCATGCTATTTAAACTGATTTCCTTATTTCTTATAAAGTTCAAATACAAATGTAAGGTAATTGGCCATTTCAAACCACATCCATGTATCAGTGATTTGAACCCCAGGAACTATTTGCTATAGTTGTGGAGCAATGTGTGGGTGGATGTGTGTAATAACAATTAGGAGCTTTAAGTCCTTCAATCTCTGTAATAATCTCTGTTATATTGCCTGAGGTACAGGCAATATAATGAGAAATACAAAACTGTAACTTTTCCTCACAGGAGTTTCCCAGTCAGGGTGGACAGATTTGGCTGCCCCCCAACAGTAATGGACGGGAGGAGGGTAACGTCACAGTAATGGCATGGTAGGCAGACCCAGGCATGACAGAGGCGGGGTTAGGGACGGGGGCGTGACTGAAGGCAGTTTGCATGTAAAGAGATGGAAGTGGGCTGCCAGGCCCATAGTTTGGATGGTTTTGCCCAGACTGCTGGACTCTGGATTTTGTCCCTGCAGTCGGGACAATCCTGCCCAAATAGGGACGCCTGGCAACCCTTTTCCCAGTGCAAGGCTTTACAGAAGCATTTTTCTAGTGCAGGGTCTGTAATGTTCTCACCACAGGGCCCAAATAAATCCAGACACACCACCTTCCTCCTTAGACCCCCTATAAAACCTTGACTTTTTCTCACTATCTAGTTTGTATGCTGTAGGCACATGCCCTCCTGCAATGGCCATCTAGGAGAAGGGCAAAGCAGTGTCCCAACAGCAATTATGCTTTGTGGTAAAGGGGCCCATAATGCAACAATACTAACCATACAATCTCGGTATCAGTATTGTCCGATCATTTTTTAAATCTGGTCTTATATGAGGGGGAAATGTATGGGTGTTGTACTATCGACCGCACAGAATTGCCAATATGTATATGGGTCCCTTAAGTCCTGAGTTATAAATACAAAAGAGAGAGTCAGATAAAATAAATATATGTCATGACTGCATGGGTTCTACATAGTTCAAAGCAATGGAACTCAAACCATATAGTTATTACATATAGTCATTACATATAGTTATTACATACAGTCATTGCATACAAGCATTACATATAGTCATTACATATAGTCATTACATATAGTTGTTGCCCCCCCCTCCCCCCCCACTTTCGATATAAATCAAGACATTAGTTACTAAACTACATCCTTGCTGATATTGTGAATAGCCCAAATATTAAAATCAAACATGTATTGCCTTGCCTGTTTTAGCGCAAGAAAACAAACAAAAAACACAAAAAGCAGATGTCCAATCTGATCTAAGTTATTTGTTTTGTGTTGTGTGTGTGTATATAAAGTTGTGTTGTGTGTTTGTGTGTGTCGTGTGTGTGTGTGTGTGTGTGCACAACCTCCCCAGTGGGTCAATTAGAGAGATTATGTTCTTCCTGCAGGAAGATAAAGGAGAAGCTGAAAAAAACTGCTTAAAACAGAGATGGGGTTGACATATCGATTCTCTTCATTTTTGTAAAAACACAAGGTTGACAAATAGAATCTGGAATGTTACTGTTCTCACCTGAATGTTGTCCGTAAATCTTATAACTGGGTGTCAAGCCTCTGGGTTTATCAGGTTTATGGATAGATAGTATATTTAGTAGATAGATGGATAGATAGATGTAGATAGATAGTAGAGAGTATATGATAGATAGATAGATATAGATAGATAGATAGATAGATAGAGCGATAGATAGATAGATAGATAGATAGATAGATGGATAGATTAGAGGTAGATGGATGAGGGACGATGAGATAGATAGATAGATAGTAGATGATAGTAGATCGATACGATACGATAGATAGACTAGATAGATAGAAGAGAGATAGATAGAGATAGATAGACGATAGATCGATAGATCGATAGACGATAGATAGAGATAGATAGATAGATAGATAATAGATAAGATAGATAGATATTATGATAGAATCAGATAGATATAACAAATAGTGATAGATAGATAGATAGATATAGACAGATAGACACAGACAGGCAGACAGACCGACAGACAGACAGACAAACAATATATGATAGATAGATAGATAGATAGATAGATAGATAGATGACTAGAGAGCCGATAGATAGATAGATAGATATAAATAGATAGATAATAGATAGATAGATAGATATTATTATAGATAATGATAGATGATAGATAGATAAAAACAATGTTTCTATTTGTTTCACAAAATAAAAAAAAGTGGTAAATATTGAGGTGAATTCTGTAGTATGTTGGTACTTTGCATTTGATGCTATTTGATAGTGTTCTAGTTTGGGTTCCAGGCACCAAAGAGGAAGGTGACCGGGAGATCAGCAGTAGTCGGGACAGTCCCCCAGTAAGAGCCAAGAAACCTCGCAAAGCGCGGACCGCGTTCTCAGACCATCAGTTAAACCAACTGGAGAGGAGTTTTGAGGGCAGAAATACCTGAGGTCCAGGACCGAATGGATCTGGCAGATGCTCTCAATCTGACAGACACTCAGGTGAAAACCTGGTACCAGAACAGGAGGTAAGATCAGCACAGGGACACTGCTAGTGCAATTACACACACAACACACTTGGTCAAATATTTGATATGTGTTTTAAGAAATAGAACTAATACCATATGTATATTATTAGGTATGTTTTTTTTCAGGGTGCAGCGTGTTAAGGTCTAACCAACGAATTAATGGACGGGAGCAAAGAGATCGATCCCTGGTGCAGATTTTAGGTTTTTAGCAAGCACAAAGCGCAATGCAGGCGCGAAACTAATCTGCGTGGAGCCACCACACAGTCCGTCTTTCTCTAGGCGTTTCATGTAAATAAAAGCAAAAAAAAATCACCCAAAAATATACAGGGCTAATTAACAGCTTCAAAGAAACGAAATAAATAATAAATGTAAACTAATATCAAAATATCAACATACATTATAATGGGGAAATGATTACAAAACTAGGGACACATTACTGTACAAATGGCCAATGTAGACAGAATGGAGAACTCCCACTGTAGGCTCATTACACAGTGTGATACCACATAAACCTTTAGGATTTCAATTAGACTCAATTGGTGGGATTCTCTGTTCAGTTTTCACTAACAACGGAAACAACAGGGCCTATGGAGAAACCCCCACACTATATAACAATAGGGCCCTATAGAACCCCACACTATATAACACGCAAGCCCTATAGAACCTCTACCTATATAACAGAGAGTCCTATAGAACCCCTACACACAGCAGGGCCATGTACAAACCCCACTTATATAACAGCAGTGCCTTATACAAACTGCACATTTATACAACAGGGCCCTATGGAAACCTCACACCATATATCAGCAGGACCCTATAGAATGTCACACTATATAACAGCAGAGACCTATAGACACCCTACACTATATAACCGTAGGGCCTATGAAACCTCACACTATATAACAGCAAGGCCTATCTAGAAACCTCACACCATATAAAAAGGGCCCTATAGAAACCTCACACTATATAACAGCAGGACCCCATAGAAAGCCCACACTATATAACAGCAGAGAACCTAAGAACCCTCCCACTATATAACAGCAGAGCCCTATCTAGAACCCTCACTCTATATAACACAGAGCCCTATACAAACCCTACAACTATTAACACAAAACCATATAGAGACCTTACACTATAAACAGCAGGACCCTTTAGAACCCTACACTATATAACAGCAGAGCCCTATACAACCCTCACACTATATAACAACAGAGTCCTATCTAGAACCCTCACACTATACAAACATTAGAGCCCTATCTAGAACCCCCACAATAAATAACAGCAGGGTCCTATCTAGAACCCCCACACTATAAACAGCAGAGCCCTATCTAGAACCCCCACACTATACACAGCAGGTTCCTATACAAACCCCACACTATATAACAGTTAGAGCCCTATAGAAACCCACTATATATACAGCAGTGCTCTATCTAGAACCCCCACATTATATAACAGCAGAGCTCTATCTAGAACCCCCATATTATATAACAGCAGAGCCCTATAAAATCCCACACTATAATACAGCAGAGCCTATCTAGAACCCCCACACTATATAACAGCATAGCCCAATAAAATCCCACACTATATAACAGCAGAGCCCTATCTAGAACCCCACGCTATATAACAGCAAGCCTATAAACCCCACACGATATAACAGCAGAGCCCCATAGAATCCCCACACTATAATAGCAGAGCCCTATCTAGAACCCCCACACTATATAACAGCAGAGTCCCATTAGAACCCTCACCTATATAACAGCAGGGTCCTATAGATTCCCTGCATACATGGGGGCACTATGGAAACCCCACATTAGTTCTGTGATTGAGATATTTCCAGTAGGCTGTATAAGCAGATTAAAATCTGTATTTTTTTAAGTAAATGTCTGTCTCATTACAGAGAACAGAAGCCACCCTAATTCTGTCGAAAACATTAGTGTCATTGCTGTACATCTAAACCAGTGCTGAGTTACATTCTGATGGGAATTTGCTTCCACCCAGTTTCTAATATCATAGTAAATATGGCATACAATTAGCTAATTAGCTTGGGGTGTACAGTACATTACATACATTTGTATATATTATAAATCAATATAGAGATGTGCACACAGCTAAATATATAGCTCTGGTCTTGCTTATAGATATTTTGTGGATAGATTAGTTGCTGCTTTAATTATTTGATCTTTATATAATAAATAGCTTCTGCCTTATTATTTGACATTTATATCATATATTAGTTGCTGGCTTTATATCTCATATGTATATTATATATTAGTTGTTGTTTTATTATTTCATATGTATATTTTATATTAGTTGCTTCCTTTATTATTTATATTATATTATATATGAGTTGCTGCCTTTATATGTCATATGTTATTATATATTAGTTGCTCCTTTATTATTTGTATTTATATTAAATACTAGTTGCTGCCTTTATTATTTCATATGTATATTATATATTAGTTGCTTCCTTTAATATTTCATATGTATATTATATATTAGTTGCTTCCTTTATTATTTTATATATATATTATATATTAGTTGCTTCCTTTATTATTTCATATGTATATTATATATTACTTGCTTCCTTATTATTTCATATGCATATTATATATTAGTTGCTTCCTTAATATTTCATATGTATATTATATATTAGTTGCTTCCTTTATTATTTATAATATTATATATTAGTTGCTTCCTTTATTATTTCATATGTATATTATATATTACTTGCTTCCTTTATTATTTCATATGCTTATATATTACTTGCTTTCCTTTATTTATTTTATATGTTTATATATATTACTGCTTCCTTTATTATTTCATATGCTTATTATATATTACTTGCTTCCTTTATTATTTAGATGTTATTATAGATTAGCTGCTGCCTTGATTATTTGATCTTTATATAATAAATAGCTTCTGCCTATTATTTGATATTTATATCCTATATGAAGTTGCTGCCTTGATTGTTTATAGATAGTTAACGAAATGTATTGTAATAAACCGAGGACGAAATTTCCTTTTCATTTTTCGTTTTGCTCTGTGGGTTTCCCTATGGAAGGGAAGGGGAAAGATCACAGATAAACCCTTTACAGTGATAGTGCTGAGATTGCAGATCAGCCTGGCTGGTTTTTAGGAAGATCTTACCAGTGTTATTACCCAGGCAGTGGTGTTTAAAGCCGTGGAAAATGTTGGTATTTGAGGACTTTACTGCAGGCTGAGGATAAGGACAGGGATCTGCACAGCTTTAAAGATTTGCTTTAGTAAATCCCTGCAGCTGGGGACAACACACAAGGTCCTGCACTGTAGGAATGCTCAGTGTCAGTATGGAAGAATACAGAGTATAGAGTAACCAGACATAATAATCCATCTTCCTTTACATCAGTGCTGATAAATTCCATTATGTAAAACGATTGACCATCACCAGTTTAATGAACTCCCTTTTCCTGTGCAGGACTAAGTGGAGAGACAGACTGCGGTGGTGGGACTGGAGTTAGGCTGAAGCTGGGAATTATTCAGCCTTGCAGAGGATGTTTCCCATCGCCATATTCTATCCACCCCAGTCTGCTGAGCAGTATGGACAGCACCACAGCGGCGCTGCAGCAGCTGCAATGTACAGCAGCATGTACAGAACTCCCCCTGCTCCTCACCCCCAGTTGCAGAGACCCTTGGTCCCTAGGGTCCTGTATCCACGGCCTGGGACCAGGGGGCAACAGCGCTGATCCCCGGGAAAAATCCCTGGGACCCTCACACCCGTGAAAGGACATGACATTCTCACTATAGCACAGTCACCCTTACGTAACCCAATAGAACGCAGGACTGAAGCAGAGGAGCTCGCTATAGATTGGGGCAGATCCCAGCAAAGCTCCTACACCGACTAACCAGAGTTTGACTTAAGAACAGGGGACCCCAAGAGGCTATAGAGGTTCCCCTGTGTGTGGGGATTGGGAAGAGGAGGTAGAACCCAGAGGAGAGGGAGGGTAGAAGAGGGAAGAGGAGGTGAAAGAGGAGAAGAGGTTGACGAAAGGAGGTCAGTGAGAAGAGGAGGCTTTTGAAAGAGAGTGAGGGAGAAGATTTATGAGAAGTAGTAAACTGAGATAATTATAGAGGAGCAGAATAAAAAAGGATAAGAAGGGGGTGAGGAGGATGTATGAGAGGAGAGATTAGAAAGGAAAAAAAGAAAGTAGAACAAAATTAGATAGGAATGGATAGAAAGAGAGAGGAGTTGATAAGAGGAGAGAGAGGAAGGAGAGAGAGGGAAGGATAGGAGAAGGTTTACTAAATAGAGAGAAAAGGAGGAAAAGGGAGATAAAGAGACAGAGGAAGGGAAGAGGTGAGAGAAGAGGAGAGGAGGGGGGGAGAGCCAGAAGGTTGAGGAGAGGAGAGAAGAAGAGAGGAGAAAGGGGGAGGAAAGAAGGAGGAAATAGCGGAGTAAAAAGAGAAGAAGGAAGGGGAGGTAGTAGAAAGGGTAAGGGAGGAGTAGAACAGATAAACACAGAGGAGGCGAGCAGAAAGGGCCCAGAAGTGGCAATTTACAGAGGTCAATGGAAAGAGCTTTTCACCAGATGGAGAAACTGGACTTGTTGACCACAGCCGGTACCAGCCCTGCACTGGGCCAGCAGGAGGGGACTTGGCACTGAGCCTTTTCATTATGAACAATGTACATTGAAAGACTGACAGATATCTTATTTATTATATGGTGTACAATACAAATCACTAATATTGGTAATAAGGACTTTTTATTTCTTTATGTCTTTTGGCCAAGTTCTCATAAACACTTAGATGGAGGATATGGATCCCCCCTTTCTTTGTGTAAGATTAAAGGAAACGTTATCTTTTTTAACTATTACTGACCAGAGAAAAGATTTGAATAAAAATAAAGATTGACATCATGTCATGGGATTTGTCTTTGTATTACCCTCTATACCTGGATGGTTCATTGCTGATAGTGGGCTGTGTGGCTGTACAGGCTCATTTCTTTATTAACAGGGGTGCAGGGCAGGGAGCGAGGAGCCCTGATTAAATACAGTAAAGCAATGAGCAAACGTAGGATAGACGGGACCTGCCGGGGAACAGAGAACAAGGAGCCAACGGGCATGGGCGGGAAGGGGAATCAGGGAACAGACAGAGGCGCGAGAAAGCCAGGGGAGCAAAACAACAGAAACCAAGAAAGACACACAGAGCACCCAGGGGCCAGACAGAGGCAACAGCGAA